>BGPR01048608.1:0-11511 GCA_013235015.1 Araneus ventricosus
GGTTTTAAATTCCCTCATCGCAGGAGGAAGAGGATGCTCAGTTACAGGAGTTGCTATTTGTGAAAATGCTGGCCGAGATTTTGGGATTGGGTCGAAAGCATTGCACTCTACTGAGAGGACTAATAAAGGAAGGAAAAGCGATTAATTGGGGTCGGGACGGAAAAGACTGGTTTCATTTTGGAGAAGGTGGAACGAATTACGGATCTTCCTTCTTGACGTTGAATTGTTGGCCCCGTTGCGGAACCAGACTGGCTGATGTTGTTGGTTGAGAGGTGACATATGGTAGGAGGCTGTGAGAAGGCATTCTGTGGCATAACGGATTGGTGTGCCAATTTCCCCACAAAAACAGAATGAGGTTTCTGCAAGGTTGAAGCTTTGGAGATACGGTGGGAAAGGCCCATGTCCTGTGAAAAACAAAACTTCGTTGCGTGTCCAGTTGATTGGTTGCAAGCTAATTTTGGGAATGATGCTATGAATGAGCATCCTAGTATCTCCATCATCCCAAGCCATTTGCCAGGTAGCCACCATCCTCTGACGTAGGATTGTTTTGATGAAATATTTTTGTAACTCGAGCGGTGTTTCAGGAAAATTTTCCGTTGTGCTGCCTTCTTAACCAGTCTGTCTGCTTCTGCGTTCCCGATGTAGTGGATTAATATATCTAACCATCCACCCTTGCGGTATGGTTATGTTATAACAACCCACCCCATCGATGATATAGTTGAATAGATAAAGTGGTGATACCCATCACAGCAATAACAACTGCTTTTTGTTCAATATATGTTGAATTTTCAATAAAAATTTATTTTTGTTATATTGACGACTTCATTGACTCAGCATGGTTCTTATATCGAGTCTTCTATTATAGCTAGACAAATCCATGAGTCAATGTTTAATGTTAAAGGGGAAATGAGACTTCTATTTCTCAAAGCGACCTAGAATACCCTGAGGTAGACCCTAGCGAAATCTGAGGTAGAGCTCTGATTTAGTTCAAATAAATGATGGTAGGTCGCTTTCTTGGTCACTTTCAGGGAATTAGATCACATTTATATTTCTCTTGGAGGAAAATCTCCACCAGTCAGCACGACCGAATTGACCACTTCGTTGCTAAAGCGCGCACTGGCCTACCAGTTTTTGAATAACTCTGGCTAAGAGCAAAGCCAAGGTTATAACCCATAACTTTCTTTCTAAGATTCAGGTTCCTTATCTATGTCTAAACCCATTACGACACTGGTGGGACCATTACGTTGTGTAACGATTGGGATAACTATTAAAATCACATTAGCTTAGTTTAAGAAAATTCTTAAGTCAAATTATATTGGATATGTATAATTAAAGCGAATTATACTAAAAAAATCGACAATCACGAATGTTTCATTCAATTATTGACAATGATTGTTTGTTAATATATTATGAATGTTGATCTAACCCGATTTTTACAGATAGTGTAAAGTGATTTTCGCACAACAAGAAATGAGCACAAGCAGAATCGATTATTATGCTAATAAAACATAAAAACTCAATTCTAATTGACAGTATGTAAGTTCATGGTATTTCAGGGTAGCATAACTTACTTGCAAAGTAGATATCAGCTGCGCTCATGAGCTCTCCATATTGGGTCATTATATCATCGCTACAAAAGACAAATTAAATCTAAGAAATTGGTTTTGTCATAAAAGCCTGGATAAAATTTTCTAAACTGTAGCTTCAATCACTGCTTATCTTAGAATATAGTAATTTTGCAATTATTGTAATAATTAATAAGCAGTTCATGTTTTTCTCCTTGCTTTATTTTTCTTAAAATTTATGTAAAATTACATCCCGATTAAAGACAGATTACCTCATAAATTGCCACTTAAACTTAAACAAAAAACTCCTTTATAATTTTTTCTTAATTGAATTGGAATTTCTATCTAAGGCGAGAGAGGTCAAGAATTTCTCTAAAATGTGTTCGTAAATCAGAGGTTACTAAATAATACTAAGCTATAGAATCGATAGAGAATACATCTTTTATTTTTGTTTGTTTCTTTTTTTTCGTTAAAAAAGTTTGCATACGAAATACATAAGGAGCTTTGCCTGGCTCTAGGAAAAGAAAAGACTTTTTTTACGAAAAAAGGGAAAACAGGCAATCAGTAGCATTCGTGATCTTTCAAAAACATTTATTTTCGTCAGTTTACCTTCTGCCGATCACAACAATTCCTCCTGTCTTAGGGTTAATCCAGCCTTCATCATTCTGGCACCAAACACCTGCAGGGGGAAATAAAAAGATAAAAAAAATTTCCACTATTAATTAAAAGTATGGTGAATTGAAATTTCCGTACAGAAGAGCGATTTCACTGGCTCATTAAGTTAACCAAAATGAATCATTTTTTGCTAGTGTCCTAACATTTTCATATAATTAAATGGCTTTATTAAAAATTGAGTTTCGTTATATTATTATTGTATTTTATGTTATTATAATATAATTTCTAATTTTGTTTTGCATGACATATTATTGTCTTTTCATTGAAATGCTACAAGGTATTTTAAAAACTTTTCTAGAAATAAATTCATCGCAGTGCTATAAATGCTAAATTCAGTTCAAACATTTCTTTTGTAGTTTGTGACATAAAAGAATTTTGGAAGTATTACAGCAGTGAAACAAACATTTTTTATGAAAAATGAGTGAATGGGAAAAAATAAAAGAAATGCAGACAATGCAAGAAATTATCTTAAAGATTATAAAATTTTTTATTCTAATTATTAAATTTTAATAACATGAATAATTCTATCTTTTTTACCTCAAGATTCAGATAGAGATGCTAAGTCGCCTATTCCTAATTTCAGAAAATACAGTTCCTATTTATATCTAAGAAATAAAATTCTCCATGCATTTTTGAAATTTTCCGATCAACATGGCTTCTAGAAATGCAGGATTAGACTTTATTTAATTCATACACCCAACTGAAATATTCGTTTGCGGCAGTTTTTTTCTCCTGTTAGATATTAATGTATTTCTAAATATTTTCCCGAGAGCGTTTTAAGTCCACAATTCGCTTTGATCCATTGGTGTCAATACTCCTGTGTATGCTCAACGGAGTGCAGAAGATCAGGTTTAAAAATAAAGTTGTTTAAATAGAGTCATCAATTTGTTGGAAAAACACGAGATAATATAACATCGACTGCTTCGAAAATATCATCATAATGAAAAGAACAGATACACCTAAAAAACAAACCTCGATCATGCTTTGAAAATAATGTGTTAATCGCATTATTCTCGAAATTTACAGCTCGCTATTGAATTTGCAAATTATTACTATTATTTCAAGGTTAAATATTCTTTTAATTTGACAGTATTTCCAGTAATACATCGGAAAAAATCGTAGTCGATCGCAATTCCGATCTGGTTATTAAGATGATTTTCATCAAATTTAGTGAGAAGTTGCCACGTTCCACTAACAGAATTCACATTTTTGTCTTATAAATGCTACAATAATTCAGTATGAATATAAGCGAAATGATAATAAATAGGGAAAAAATATGTTAAAAATACAAGACAGGGAGAGAGAGACAGAGAGCAGGTATTTATCAAAAGTTCATAAAATTTCGTAGCAATATTAACATTCAATTCAGAAATATTTCAGTTTCATTATTGAAGAATTTCTTAGTTCATCATTGGAACTGGTCAGAACCTTAAACTGAAATTTTTATTCTGTCAAGATAATTCATTATCAATTAAAATTACATTAAAATTACCAAAAAAATAATCCTATTTAAAGTGGCTCACCTTCATATTTGCTCAGGTATGTCTCATACAGCCTGTTGTTATCTTCGTCTCCCCAAAGATATACGGGAAATGAAGGGCATGGAGTGGTCACTACAACTTCTCCTCTCTGACCAACAACGGGTTTTCCTGAATTTAAAAATCTTTATATAAAAAAGTTATTGCTAGTGTTTCATATTTCTTATTTTCCGAAATGAAGTTTTAAGTATTTATTTCAAATAATGACTCTATTTCATATTGACTAAAAAGACGCAAGTTTCCATACCATTTAAATGCCATTGCCCTACCCATTTTTTTAAAGTACATAATATCAGATATTGAGTAAATAACTTTGACTCTGAACCCACAAGAAATCCCTGTACCTGAAATTACTATACGATTTCTTACCGGTTTGGTATGGAGATGCTTGAAGGAGGAGCAACTCGCACCCCCAAAAGCATCATGATCCAGCCTATTTGCTATCGGTCCCTGGTTCATCCTCCCACCAAGTAGCTGTTTATTTTTGAAAACAAAATTAACGTAGCCTGCGAAGCTTGCAACATAATTTTACATTACAACATTTACAAAGACTAACGGGAATTATTTTTGATGCCTGATGGTATTCAAGAGATAAGGATAATTATACCAGTATTTAACACAGATAACATTAACTCTATATTAATAAACAAGAAAGAATCATGAAATGCGTTAAAAATGACAAATAATACAATAATAAAGAAAGATTGTAATAATTAAATATAATAAAAATAGAGAAGTATAAATAAATTTTTTTAAATTTGATGCATATAATTTGTAGATAAAAATGATTAAATAAATAGAATATTGAAAAGAGGAAGGACTTAATTAATAAATCGATATAAGAATAGAAATTTGAATCTAAATTTATAGTTTATGAGTTCGTATCCTTACAAATTCGGTCTGGGCGGAGCTTTTTAAAGACTGTCGTTATTCATATAAAATTCATGAATGTTTTGAGTCATTTTCTATAGAAATTATTTTTCAGAATTGTTTTTTCTGGGTAAATAATTATAATATTCTTAATGAATACTAAGTAATATAGAATATATTATTAGTATAGAATTTATTGTTAGAATTTATAGGTATTTAAATGAGAGAAAGCAAGAAACATTATAGTTAACTTTTTAAAAAGTAATTTTAATCATCAATGAATCAAAATAAATAGCCGTTACACATAGTGTCTAATTAAGTTAATATCAATAACAATTAGCGATATCACAGTATGGAATTTTTATAACCAATATCTTCATACAAAAATATGAAATGATCTTGGAAAAAATTTTCTATCCCTTCTAAACGAAAATAACAAAGTAGATTGGTTTAAAAGTTATGGCATGCACGTATGTTAACTTCGACATTTTGTAATTCCAGAATATTTAATAGACATTGAGTATTCATAGTTATGCAATAATTTTCTAGTAGCTCATGCTGCCCACACGTAGTATTTTCACACCTTTAATCGGCATTGGAATAATACCTGAATTTATATTAATTGGTCAATCCAAGTTGTTATTATTTTATGATCAGTTAAGATGTTGAATAATTGAGGATACAGAGCAATTTTATTAAAGGTATTCCACATTCTTTCCTGTGATCAAATTTATCTCTCTGGTCAATCAGATTTCTTTTCTATAAAAATTTTAATAAATTCATTGTGTGTTAACATCTAAATAAAAAATTATGTTTAAACGATATAAAATATGATTTGATCCAGAGATTATTTTTTTTACTTTTTATGTCTAGTATTTGGTTCATTTTACTTTTTAGCTTTGTTTTCAGGGTTTTGTTTTAGCTAATTATTAGATTTTATTACTCTCTACTTCTAAGAATAGATATAGTAAGTGTGCTTTGTTTTATCTATGCATATTTTTATCACATTTCAGTTAAAGGAAAATCGTCAAAAATGAAATAATACTGTGCTGAACTAGATAGGCAATGTTTAAATTTTCGAAAATGATTCTCTAGATGACTCTAGAAAATGTTTTTTCTCTCCGATAACATTCAATACTTGACTACAAACGAAACTGCATAGATGCTGTATGATACCATATCGAAAAGTATTTGGTTTCTTCGTTGCAAAAGATCCTTTTCCTATATGCATTACTATTTTTAAATGAATGAGGCAAAATTTTATTTACAATAAAATGCGATATGCAAATGTTAAATGCTGTCTACGGTTTGCAGTTATAGGAATCGGGAGTACGAGGTGGCGTTATTTATACGATTTGAATAAAAACTATGAAAAAATAGCTCGGTAGTTGTAATACATTGTCATTATAAACCATCGCTTCCAAATCTTTTTTTTTTAAATCAAACAAAATCATTTCGAATTACAGTGGACTTCCAAATTAAATTGTGTTACAAATATATTTATTGTGAGTTAAAACATTCTATATCTGTTTCTGAAAAAGATTATTTCATAAACATAGATTGCTCATAAATATTTCTATTGAGATAGCTTTTAATAATGCATGCAAACCTCATTTTATCTGTATCTTAGAATAAATATTTGTGATATTATTCGACTCTCATGAGAAAGCGGCTGATCTTCGACAACATGTAGGCGAATGCATCTGCTGAAAGGGGAAAAACGGGAAGCAGGTAACTGCCTTAGTAAAACTAAAGGGTCCGTTCCGTTTCGTACTTTTCTCCCTTTCAGCAAATGCACTCGTCAAATGAAGTCAGAAGTCAGCTGCCTTCTCGCGACAGCCAGGGAATAACAACTTCAGAAGTGCTTTGAGTTCTCTTTTAGTATCTGAAACTTACCTTCTTTGTCGAAACACTGAAGATCGACTCCCAAAGCAGGTACTTGACATTCACCCATGTAGGACAGTGTGTTGAAATCAAAACCAGTAAAATCACCAAACATCTCTGTAGCTCCTTCATTTTTCAGAATAATTTAATCTTACAATCAGATTACTTAATACATTTATAACAACAGAGGACAAATTACTTAAATTTATACATAACAACAGAGGACGGCAATATTTTTTCAACATATGCAATCACAGAGAGCAAAGAAATATCCAGTCATGAGGCGAAGCAGCATAATCGTTTTATCTGATTAATCCAGACAAATTTTTATTTTGCAAAAAAAATAAAATCCAATGAATTCAACTAAACATTTTCGTAAGAAGTTTTGAGAGATGGATCTTCGAAATATAGTTTGTTGTTTTGCTTTTATTTTATTACATGTTATAGTGGCAAAAAAATAAGTAGTGCTTTTTGTCGAAGCAAAATTCACTAGAATTTCTTAATGTAATAAAGCTATACGATGCAAAATTTTATTATAAACCGCAGCTAATAATTCCTTCAAAGCAATATAATAAAAAATTGCATTAATGGATCTAATTGTTAATATTTGTAAATTTTAGAATGAAAAAAATTTTTGATGACAAAAGTTGAAGTCATGATCTCACCATACTGATTACCAATGAAGATATCTTTCCTCTTAAGGTTTTTGTAAATGAAATCGTAGTTTCTTTTCTTAACAGGACTGGCTCCCATAGTGAAAACCTTTAAGTGGTCAAAGTTGACATTTGGGTGATCTGTAATAAAAAGCATTTCTTTAATTCATATCATATATTATATCATAGTATTTTACTTTACACGTCAAGCCCGTAGATTTTGGAATCAGTTTTACTCCTTGCATATGATATTGCACCATCCGAACATAAATCAGCATAAAACAACGTGCAGTTAAGATGCGCGGAGTTCTTGACGTTTATCACGTGATTCTGACTTGAATTGAAAACATAAGTAAGGATTCTGCCATCTCTCAAAAGTTTTAATCTTCAACTGCTTAAAACCACTCTAGAACTTAAAAATTTAAATATATATATATATATGGTTAAAACTTCTTACCATTCCACGCATTCGTGAGTTCCAAGCCGTCAAAATAGCAGGTCGAAACAAATGCATATGTGATTTTGTATTTTGATAAAATGGTCCACAGGTCGAAATCTTTCTTTTTATATACTGGGTCTCCATCGAATAAAAATTGCTTGATCCCTAACGCAAGAGTAGGAAATGGATAATCCCAAACACTCCATCCGACCTGAAAGTGGGTTATTATTGTTTACAGATAATTATTAATAACATTGTATGCATTCTAAATCACCGAAATTGTTTAACCGAAAAAGTTGTAAAGCACAGTAAGCAGTGAATTAATTTTATATTAACTCTAAAAATATTTCAGCAGAAGACAAGTTTTCTAAAGTATAATGTTTTGTATTTATTAATATTTTTTAACCTTTTACATTATTTAAAATTCCTCAAAAAAAGGCACTAAGAGAAGCAGACTGTCTGAATCGTTTGATGATGTAACCTGTGTCTCCAAACCCTCCATAGATTTAATTGTGCAACGATTGATATAAATATTTTATGCTTTACACTTTTAAATGTTCTATGCTTGCGATATGCAATAGTAAATATCTATTGTTAAATAAATTAAATATAATTGCTCAAGATTTAAATGGTGTCAAATTTAGAAATATTTGGATTTCCAATTAAGATTCTTTTCTTGAACCACGAATTATATAATTGGAATTATGTCCCTTTAAGACAAAACTGAATTAAATTACTACATTCTGTTTGAATATTTTCAATGCCATAATTAAGTGAAATTTTCAAATGAAATTAGGAAAATCAGATTACAAATGGCAGGTCAGTCAAACCATCCACTTTAAATACGAAACCACTTACCGCACAGTGACTGTAAGCAACATCTCCACTCTTCAAATTCAGATGAAAAATGAAATCTCTCAAAAGAGAAAGGAAAGTCTGAAAGGCAAAAAAATAAATATGCCATAATAAGCGTAATTTTACATTGTCATTCTTTTGACGGAAAAACAATAAAAAGGAGAAAAAGCATTTGTAGGAAAAATTTAGAAGGATTCTTCGAAGCTATTCATTTTGACTACAGCATCAATTCCTTTAGTGAAGAATTGACTACAGGAATTGGAAGTGAAGAAACTAAATTCAATTGTGAAAATGTAACTATTCAACCTTGCTCTATTCTACAATTCTAATCTTTTCCGATATGCTCCATTTCAATAAGCAATAAATTTAGAAACTTTATTATTTTGCATGCTTCTCTTAACACTTTTTATTAAATTTTTCTAATTATATATTACGAAGGCATTTTAAACATGTTTGCAATGAAATTACAGCTGAGGTATATAACTTTCAATCAGCTTTGAAACTAACTAAAATCTGATAGAATCACCTAGCAGAAATGGTATGTTTATCATTGGAGTTGCCAAAATGCTAAGTTTTAGTGTTGGAGAATGTCATAGTTGAAATCTGCGACGGCCCTATTGCACTTGAACCAGAATTCAAGGCGAAATGATTTACGCACTGATGTTCATCCAAAAGTTCTGAGCAAACCTCCACCCAAAAATATACCGTTATACCTTCAATCTATACGTCACGTCCTTGCATGACGAATGGCAAATGTTTATGGCAAGTGTCTGTGTGGCATGAGCATTCTTCATTGCTCTGCCGAGAGTAGATGTCCCAACTCAGAATATCCATATGATTCTGATTCGTCTTTGAACGCAACAGACTCCAGATATTTTCTCCCTTCTGTAGCGAAAACACCCGAATATTCATTTCGTTTCTTTTCATCCGACAAGGCATCAATAGTAAATTGATATCTCAAGTAAAGTTTTATACATTGCTATTACAAACATCAAAACATTTATCATGTCACAGTGATAAGAATTCTTAAGTTACAACCTGGCTGAAACTTCCTCCAAACTTTAAAGGAATGACTCCGTTTTACATCTTATACAGATTTTATTTAAAAAATACTCAAAAATCTTTTTTTTATTTAATCAAGATCAACATACCGTAAATCGGAGCAAGAGCATGACAGCAAATTATATTACGAAAAAAATTACCTGAATTATTAGCTATAGCTGAAGATGTTGTCAAAATTTTACTTCATACATTTACTTTTGCCTGACCATTTAATTTGAATTGAACATGAATCTTGCCTATATGAATGGAATAAATGCTGTAACCTTAAACTTGAATGAATGCGTACTCACCACTGCAGAGTGGACAACTCCTTTGGGTGAACCTGTTGTGCCTGATGTGAAATTAATGGATATGGGATGGTCGAAGGGAAGCTGTTCGAAGACAAGGTCTGGTACGTTACCGGCAGGTGTTTTGCCTCTGTCCAAGAAGTCGTTTAGAAAGATGCTGTGCAGACATGAAGAAAAAATTCTTATCTATTTTATGATAAAATTATTTACATTAATATAAACCAGTTTATGGCTTCATTTTCAAGGATTCAAAATTGCTGAAAATGCATGTTTCATAAACCTCAGAGTAAAGTTACTGTTAATACTTTTTCGAATGTTTTTGCGATGATTTCTTTAATAGCTTTGTCATTCCGTCAAATGCTAATATTAAATACGTTTTTGTTTTCTCGTATCAGACATTTACTCTACATAGTCTTCAAAAGTTGATTTGATTTATGATAACTTTTATTACAGATACTTCAAATTTCGCTCACAAATGCTGAACAATAAGGAAGGTTCTAGTAAATGTTTCGTGACAATTAATCAATGTTTTTTTCAGAGAAAGCATTGAGATGGGTACTAGATGATTCCACACCAGTTTTGATTGTTACCCAAATAATTAAAATTTGGCCAATACATGTTAAAACAAACATTGGGTTAGGATCACCAGGAAACCGACTACTTCCCAGATAACACGTAAGTTTGCAGCAAGTTTGATTTTGACTTGTCAAGGCAAAATTTGACGCGTCAAACTTGAATCGAACTTGTAGCAAGTTCGATGTGACAAATAGCGCCACCTCCTTTGCAAATCAAACTTGCTGCAATTTTGCAAAACACACTTCCTGCAAAGATAGCACAATAAAGCGATAATTATCTTTGCCTCTGTTTTAAAAAACATCCGATTTTTAATAGCATCTCCTAGATCGTAATTCTTTTTTATTAATTCAATAAATCAATGATAATCTGTGAAAAAAATAACTTTTTTATAAAAAAAATTTTTGAAACATTTTCCATCTTTTTACTAAATATATCACTCTCACTTTAAAGAAAACTATATCGCCTTTTTCTTAATGTTGAAATTTTATCGTTTATAAACAAAATTAAATCTAAAAAACAGTCAGTGTTTGTTGAACAATAATAACTAGACATTTTGTCCCATTTTAAAGTAATTACTTTTGAACTCTAATTTCATAATTTATTCTACTAGCAAAACGTAGTTATTAGCGAAAATCGCTCTCTCTTTGACTTCAAATCATATTCTCAACTCAAAAAATTAATGAAATCCAGAAAATAGTTAAAAATAAATCGTATACGAATCGAATCGAACGATGTATTAGCGAAATCTATCTTCTCCTCTCAGAGTTCAGCTGGCTCAATGGTTAGCGTCTCCGCTTCGGAACCGGGAGGTCGCGAGTTCTATCCCGGGTTGTGTTTCGTACTCTGTTTTTGCTATAATTTGCAATAAGTTTGCACGGCTTGTGGCAAGCTTGCTGCAAGTTCGTTTCATGGTGACTTCGGAGCTTTCGTTAACTTACTGCAAGCTTGCACTCTTGTCATGACAAATTTGTGGCAAACTTGCACTCTTGTCATGACAAATTTGTGGCAAACTTGCACTCTTGTCATGACAAATTTGTGGCAAACTTGCACTCTTGTCATGACAAATTCGCAGCAAACTTGCACTCTTGTCATGACAAATTTGTGGCA
>BGPR01048609.1:0-11511 GCA_013235015.1 Araneus ventricosus
AAAAAAATGACATAATATTTCTATAGTTATAACAGATTTTCTCTTCTCAAAACGTAACCGTCATTCATGATAACAATCTAATTATAAGATCGGATGTCGTTCCGCAAGAAGGAAACCGGAAGGCGAAATGTAAGTTAGCATGACTCCACAGATGCGAAAAAGCCTTCTTCCTTCAGGACTTTCCCTTATCTGATACGTGTTACTTAAATAACAGATATATGAATCACAGATATGGCCTTCAAAAATTGAGATGATAAACCAATTCAAACTTACCAGGAAATAGCTATCAGAAAACGTACCTTCGGAATTTCCTTATTTTACCTGCTGCATTTGAATACTTTCTTTTCAGGGGAATATCGCCCAGGAAATCTTATTTTAGTACAGCTTGAAATCTGATTATGACATTTGTGATTCAAAGAACAGTTGGAACAAAAAATTGATATCAGAAAGACTTTCGAAAAATTTTATTTAATTGATGGACTTCGGATTTTTTCAGCGTCAATAATTTTGGATTAATAGACATATGTCTACACTTATTTTTCCTAATTAGGAATCAATCCTGCCATCACACTTGTGGTGGTTCTGTATGACAAGACAATAAAACAATTTTTAGATTAATTCGAGATTACCAAAGAATACTTAAGCGAAGGGTGGGAAAAAATCTAGCGTTTTAACTATCCTACGTCTAAAATTATTACTATCCCATAGGCAGAGGAAAAATTCTACTAATACAGTATCTATTTGCCCGTAAAGAAAAGGTTAAATTTGTCCGAATGGTCAACTTTTCTCGTTTACGAATTAAGAATATATTTCTTACATAATTTCTAATAAATAATAATATGCAATTGTTGAATGAAAGTTTAATTTGTTCAAAAAACCGAAACGAAGAGACGAAATTAAACAAATAACAATAGCAGAAAAAGTTTATAGTTAGGGAACCAGATCAAGTTGATTGCTACGCAGGAAACTACGAGCGTCGCCATCATCGGTGAGTGACAAAGAACATGTTTTTACGCTGCTTAAAGTTATAGAAATTTCAAAAAGGAGTTAGATTAAACAGAATATCGATTGTTGGTCATTAAAACTAAATTTTGTTCAAATTTATCGAATTCTTTTAAATATATTAGAGTCACGTTAAGGACTATTTATCTTGACGTAATAATTCATTTCGTAGCTGCACCTGCAGTGTCAACTGGAATTGTAACTGACCTGACCATATATAGGGTTAAAACTAAATTTTGTTCAAATTTATCGAATTCTTTTAAATATATTAGAGTCACGTTAAGGACTATATATCTTGACGTAATAATTCATTCCGTAGCTGCACCTGCAGTGTCAACTGGAATTGTAACTGACCTGACCATATATAGGGTTAAAACTAAATTTTGTTCAAATTTATCGAATTCTTTTAAATATATTAGAGTCACTTTAAGGACTATTTATCTTGACGTAATAATTCATTTCGTAGCTGCACCTGCAGTGTCAACTGGAATTGTAACTGACCTGACCATATATAGGGTTAAAACTAAATTTTGTTCAAATTTATCGAATTCTTTTAAATATATTAGAGTCACATTAAGGACTATTTATCTTGACGTAATAATTCATTTCGTAGCGTCACCTGTGGTATCGACTCAAATGGTAATTGACTATATACGGAATATTTCTGTATATAGACAGAAATAATTGAAAATCTATACGCGTAAATCAATTCTTTTATGGCTGAGGATTGGCATGCTTATTATCGAAGGCCTCTAAATCGATTTACATTCGATTTTTGTTATTCCTTAGGGTAGACGAGGAAAGTTCAGGAATAAATGGTATTAATTTAGAAAGAAAATGGTTGCCAAAGAGTAATGGATATAGTTTGCAGCTTTCCAGTACTACCTGCTTCGAAGACTCTTTCATATATAGATTAATGCACGTTCTATGATTGAAGCTTCCAACAATAACTTCAAGGGCTCTACATTTTTCAGAGCAGCGAAAGGTCAGTTTTTAGTGCTTATTTAATGAATTTTATTACCTCACTATTTTTATTCACAGCCATTTTCTGAAAAATCTTGTAACTGCTGTAACCAAAAGGTACGCATCCATTTGAGTTAAGTTGGCTTAGATTTGATATCGCCTGACGCTATAAACTTGGCCGCTTAAAAAAGAGACAATAAAGAAATTTAATAAAATGAACTCCGTTTTCACCAATTGCAGTATTTGCTCATGTGTGGATTTTATTTACATTCTCAAATGGGAAGTATGAAAAAAAAAATTGAATTTGTTCACCCTTGAACTTTTTTACTATGGATGCCACTTATAACCTGTGGTCAAAAATAATTTTGTCTGGGAGATATGCAACTAAATATTTCCAATCTTCATTAAAACAATTTTGTAAATGCTCTCAAAATTTTCTTTCCAACTGATACATTGTCACTGATCGTTTCCTTATTGTATAATGTCCATGTCTTTTGAAGATAGTTTCGAAAAGTTTTCTCTGAAAAAAAAAGAAAGAAAACCTATTTGACGTTATCTTAAAAATCTAAAAAATATTTATTCAGTTATGTCATTTTCAGAGCTGAGCTATTTTTCCAAAGTAGTTTTAATATTCCATTTTCAGTTACAACCATGAAGACTTGCCCACAAATAAATATATATTTAATATTTTCCCTGGTCGAATAAATAAATCATAATAGTTAAATTATATGCAGAATTTTCTTTTGAGGTGAATTTCAGCATACACTTACATTCATTCAGTTTCACGTAATAATTTAAAATATCTCTACTGTGTGAGTTCGCGCTCTACAGGACAGATCGCTAGACCTAGAGCAACGAAATTCGGCACAAACATACCTTGGAGGGTGGGAATGTGCACCTCGGAGCCCTTTTTTGAAATTTTAATTAGAATTCTAATTAATTAAAAATTAAGCTAATGTTTGACACTTTTCCTCAATAATATCCGAACATACTCGTATTACAGCACAAAAATTATTTTTATACCATCTGAAAATTTAAAACATTATCTTTTCAATGATATGAATTAAGTTGCCGTACGAGTTTTTCTCTAATTTTAATAAATTTTTAAAACTATTTTTTAGTTTAATTTACAACAATACTTTTCATTGTTGCAAACAATTCAAACCGTTTTCATTGTTTAAATAAATATTTATTTGCGTGTGTTCTTTTCCATTGTTAAAAGCTAAGTTAATATATTAATATTTAATGCTATGTTTTAATAAGTATATTTTCATCCATCTAACATGCTGCTAGGAGTAAAATGTGCCTCTCTATTTTAATGCTGAAATCAAATGTATATTTTGCAAGATAAATAAGAGAGTGAAGTTGATGCCGACAGCGTGCAGTTGGATGTTACATGACACAAACAGTTACTTGACACCATTAGGGACGTTCATGAACAGGTGTAAGGCTATTTATCACTATTGTATACCCTCGAACTTGAAGTCAGGGGTGCAAGGCTACTGAAGGAACATAAGTCAACTGTATATCACAAATGAAATTTAAAATTACTTTCTGAAGGGAATCAAGAATATCAAATTATACGTAAGAGATTTAATCGAAATTATATTCCTGGCGAACAAGCTACTCGCCGAAGGCGGCTAGTATATAATATTTTCATTTGAGGCGAATGTTAACACGCATGTTAAAAAATCTTCGTAAATATGGCTCTTATTTTTGTGTAGTTTCATAGTAGTGAAAAAAAAATCGAGTACGTGTGTAGAAAAAGTACTTTCTCCCGTTCACGGATTTTGTCCAAAATTTGATACAGTTCTACATTTTGACTTTGAAGATGAGATGCTTTATTTCATCCATCTAGCCTGCTGTGTTTTTGAGTAATCGTGTTCGCATACATAAGCAGACAGACAGATTTCACACAGTCAGGTTTGATTCAAAATTTAATACAAATCTACAGTTTTGGTGTAAATATTACATGCGTTTATGAGTTAACATGTTTGATCATAATACTCTCTCTGCATATGCTTTGTATAGAAGAAAATAAATATAATATCTTACATGAGACATTTAAGTGGACAAGACTTCCCTCAAAACAGATGTCTTTTTTCATTATTCATAATTAATCTCCCAATTTTTGCGTGTTTTTGGTTGAACGATATTTCAAGGGATAACTGTTAGTGTTAATTTCTACATAATCCTTAACTTTTATGCAAAAATTAAGTGACCATAGGTAAGAAATGATAAGTAATGCTCTGGTGTTCAAGAGTTAAGTTACAAACTCATTCTTCAAGCAAAAATTGATGTCTTATAAAATTGGGAGAATGGTAGACATTTTTAAGAAAACGATTTTCTTATTTGTGATTTCCTTTTATTTAAGTGTGGTTCTTCACAACTGATTGATAGCACCACAAAATAGTTACCGGGGTTCTTCAAACAATGAATTAAGATGGAGCCGACTGTGGGCTGGTTGCTGGCCAATCTCATGGGGATGTTGCTCGATGGTGGTACCCAAGTTATAAAACCAATTCAAATCTACAAGTATCATCACCAGGAAGGCGTCCAAGAGGCTATGATATCTGTAGATGATCAATACGTCGCTTTAAACGCACGACGAAATAGATAGCTAACGCCTCGAAAGCATTTTCGGGACTTCGCTGTTGCGACTAGAACTATAATATCTATGTAAACCGTCTACAGACTGTTTGCTTAGGAAGGCCTTTACGCCTGGCGACAGGTAGTATCTGTTTCTCTCCACATATCACAGAAGAGAGCTTTTTTTTTGTCGAGCCAGGAGCACCATTCTTGGACAAGATCGTGGCTATATTCTTTTTATTGATGAGTCGAGATATAGTATATTGAAGGATTCTTCGACGAATCCTCACCTGGAAAACGCGTAGTGCTCACTACCAACTCTTCAGCTATGTGGAATCCGTGCCTTCGGTGAAAATGGAATCCTTGTGTACGAGGGAATCATGCTGGATTGCTGTACACATCTGCATGTCTTTGATGCGGGTTCTGTGACCTTACAGTTGTATAGAATGAGGTTCTTGAACCTTATGTGACGTGTTCCAGAAATCTTTTGGCGAGGTTTTATTTTTACGGACTATAACGCTAGGTCACACAGTGCTCAGTTTGTGAGTGATTTTCTGGAGAAAGAAAATATTTGCCAATTGATTTGGCGAGTCAAATCACAATCTTATAGAGCTTGTTTGGGATGCTCTAGGAAGAGCCTTTGCACGACACCAATCTTCTACCAGGCCATTCCAGGATTTAAAACCCTCACCGTTAAAAATGGAATTTTCCCCCAAGCTTTGATCAACAGTCTCATTTTTAGCATGAAGGCCCACTGTGAGACTTGTAAAGCAGTGTTGTGTAGCCGTATTCTTTACTAGTGGGACTATTCTGAAAATATCATGCGTCATGTTCTGGCCATTTTTAGTAGCATTTGCATATTCAAAAAATATGTGAATATTTAAATATGACTCTAAATTCTCATTTCCCTTTTCACCAATACACTTTTCATTACATTATGATGTTACTCTGTCTAATAGTATTGTACAAATTTCCATTCCAATAAACTAATTATTATTTGAGATATCACCCGTTTGGTATTTGTAATCTAACTTTTCAACACCAGTATAAATGGTTGCACAGGCACGACTAAAGAGATAACAGTTTACTGAAATTACAATTTATTTTTCTATTTATTGATTGTTTTCTTGTATTTCATTGTTCACTAAAATGACTGAATTACGAATATATAATACTGAATATTAGTACACTTTCTGTAAAACTGCAAAGCTTAACTCACTATTTTTTTTAAAGAATCATAGATTTTCTTTTATTTATTGTTCTAAAGAAAATAAAGCTATTAATCACTTATTCATATTCAAAACCATATTTGAATGACATGAAGATTATTTGAATGCTAGTTACCTTTAAAACGGATTACTCTGGCTGATTTGGCAAATTTTTCAACTTTCGGTGGTGTAAACAATTTGAATTTAAAAGAATTTATTGCTACTTTCATCCTTCATTTACCAAAAAAGTTATTTTAAAAGTTGTAAAATGCCATGAAAATTTCCAATCACATTAGTTCCTTTAAATAAATATAAATATTGTGAGTTCGAAGTCTTTCAAAATAAATTTACTCAATGGTTCATTAACAAGTAAGGATGGGAAACACCTACCGGTTTAAACCGAAAACCGTTTTTTTTTTCGGTAAACAGGTTTTTTCGATTAAAAAACCGGCAAAATCATCTATCCAAAAGTTAGGCTCGATTTTAGGTTCGAGTAATGAAATTTTTAATTTCATCATCTTAGGCCAATCAACGGCCACCGCTTCCTCGAGGCCGACATTGAAATCGTCTAAAATAGTCATAGTCAAGCTTTCAATAACTTTATTAGCTTTGGTCGCAGAAGAGTTTAAAATTTTAGAGTGACAAAAAATATTTTAATAAATTTGATTAATAAGACCGAGGGGAGGTATAAAAATTTAGACATAGTTATTTTTACTATTATACATATAGATGAAAACAACACAAAATACGATTATTTACGTCTTTACTCTATAATTTCTTTTTTTATTTGTTTACAATACTTACTACAATTCTTAAAATTTTGTCTACAATACTTACTTACTGTATTAATTACTCATTTATTATTATTACTTATTGTATTAATTATTTATAATCATTACTTATTACATTAAATACTTATTTATTGATATTACTTATTGTATTAATGCACACTTGTTACATATTATTATTAATAAAATTTTTTGACTACAAACGTTGTTTCTTAAAAAAAAAAAAAAAAACCCCTTTATTTAAAAAACCGGTCATTTTGAGCGGTTTTAACCGCCGGGTTAAACCGGAGGTGAAAAAAACGGTATAAGCGAAAACCGGTTGTTTTTGTAATAACCGCCATCCCTATTAGCAAGCTGTCTAATGCAAATAACATAAGATCAGGTTTAAGAAGGAAACAGCACTTGTGAAATCAGAATGACATTATAATCGCCGTTTAAGAAATCTGCGTAGGTATGACGTTAGAAGTATCTCCAGCCATTGAGGAAGAAGTATCAGTTTCATCTCTGAGCTAATGCTTTCTCAGAATAATCAGAATCTTTAATTTAGCTACAAAACACATAATGATAGACAATAACCAAGTATTTATGTCCTTTCCCAATCAGTGATCTATGCAAATGGACAAGCAATTGTGTTGAACCAAATTTGAATGAAAATAAATAAAAATTTTGTTGCATGAATTTTTGTTAAAAAATTACATCTTATATTAATATTATACAATCTGTAGTATCCAAATGAACTAAGATAAAAGAAGTAATTAAGTAACTTTTAAAAAACGCGCAATTTGAACGAAGCTTTTGTTTTACCCCTTAACAGTATAGCTTTTTGTATTATCGAATTAGATGAATTCTCTTCTGATTTGGCGATGCGTTGTCGTACTGATTCAACTACATGTCCATAGAACACTTGATATGTTAATGGTTACCGATCATTCTTGTATAGAGTTCTGACGTCTATGAATGACTTAATTTTATCTTATATGTTTAAAAATGCCATAATTCGATGCGAGTGGAGCTCTGGCATAACTATTAAAGGGTTAACATTTTCCAAATAAAAAAAAATTATCAAAAGTGTGGAGGTTAAAACATATTGTAAGGGCATGAGGTGCTGATAGAATTACTCTAAGTAAACTGGAATTCTATTTAAATTTATAATATATTTTTAATTTTTAATGAATGATTGGGATTTTTCTTATGAAATTATTCATTTTTGCTTTATTTCCTTATTTCACGCCTCACACTTAAACGCTTTTGTTTTTACCTCCATATTTTTTTATAAAAAGTATTTTTTACGTTTCAGTACATTAATAAAAATGTCTTTTTAAACACTTTTTAGTTTTTATTACTTTTTAAGTTTCATAATTCATCATTATGAACATTATGGATCATTGCATACAATTATTTCTCAAACCACACACCTTTTATTCGATTTTTTTCTCTACTAGATGGCGCCTCTGATATCAAATCGAAATTTAATTAAAATTAATTAATTAACTGATATTTAAGTTTTGAAGATATTAGAATATTGCAATATCTTCTGGAACAGAAAGCTATGGAAAATTTAAGAACTCGAGGACATCAGAAAGCGAGTGTAGAATCGGCCACGAAATTGCATCTTTACAATCATAAAATTTAACAACACTAAACAAGCAAGTTAGATAAAAGCGTGTAATAAAAATTCGTTATGGAAATATTAATATTATATGGAAGACACATATTAAAACTGCAAATTTAATACAACTCTACAAGGACATTTCCAACATTTATTTCCATACACAAGAATAGAAAAATATAGAATTTTCAGAATCGTTCCATTTCTGTGAACTAATTTTCACCAATCAGTGTCAACATGAAGAAAAAACGTTACATATTGTTTGAATTTGTTTTGTATATTTCTTTCTTTCGGCACATATTTGTGAAGCAGGATATTGTCATCAGCCCTGCTTTTTTGCGTTAGAGCAATCGCCAATGTGGGCAGTTTTGAATATCAAGTAACGTACAGTGTAAGGTAATTAAAGTAATTAACCAAAAAAATGAATTTTGCAAGACAAGAATAGAATCTGCATGGGATATTGAAAAAAAAATTCTGAAATAAAATTTCCGAAACATCATTTGCATCATTTACCTTATCATTTTCAGTTACTGTTAGTCAGTCACTGAAAATGATAACAGAATTAAAAATAGTAAGAAAATTAAAAATAGTATCAGTACTCATTTGCAATTACTAACCAGAAATAGTTCCACCCAAGTTTTATCTCTTTCATTCTATCAGAATTGATAGAACAAATCAGTCGCTCTCTATCTCGTAAAATGCCCCTATGAGTAATCGATGATTGATAATCTGTTATTTTGTCATCATTGATAAAATGCCGTGACGTAGTTTTTTATTCCACGTCATTACATTCTAGGATCCTCTCGAAATCTGTCCTGTACTCTTAGTAAGATTATCGAGTCAATAATTTATCATTTTTGTTGCACTTAAACAAAATTACAACTCGTTCTAACAATTTCTATATAAGTGACGGAATAAAAAACGAAATAAATAATTTTGATGATAATTTTGAAAGCTTAAAACTTTTTATTTCTAAACGGAAAACGTGCAACTAGGTATACACAATTATAGCAAAAATTTTCAGGTGTCCAGAAAAGAACTGAAGGTTTTAAAAATGGAAAAATAAGGGAACGATGATAGTTTTTTCAAGTTATTCTCGCAAGAGTTAATGAGTGAGGCCAAGAACTTTGTTTAACATACTGTTACGAATCGGTAATGTTTTTTTCCTGCCATGTTAGTCTTATGGTAGGAAAAAGGAATTTACAGAAATTCGTAATGTAATAGAAGCCAAGTCCGAAACTAGGCAACGAACTTGGCGGTCATTTGGAGATTTGGCGACAAATTTGGAAACTTTGGCAACAAAATCAAAGTTCTAGAAAATACTAGAAGTATGGCCGTATCTCTATTAGGAACGGACATATAGAAATCTTTCTAGAGAATTTCTTATGTCACACCCTATCGGAAAGCTATAAATACCCGGAGGTACTGAAACGAATTAGTGTCTTCAGAATCTCTTTAGAGTCTTAATAGCAGTACGAGTTTATCAGCTTTTAGACGCTGAACACTATTTTTAGTGCTCTTTCTGTTGTTAATAGTGATTTGCTGTGTGCTTGTGTTGCTAGTTTGTACAAGTGCTGTTTTTTTCTTGTTATCTCTGCTTCGAGTTTTCTGGAATATTCGTGGAATAAAGCACCGTTCTCCAGTACCTTGCTTGTTGGACTGCCTTCACCGTACACCCACGTGACGATTTTTGTAACAATACTGTAGAACGTCGATTATCCGAGGTGATTGAAACCATGATCACCTCGGTTAATAGACTAAATTTTAAATCATAACTTCCTTTCTTTCGACGAGATTTTCCCAAATCGTTTATTTCAAATTATAAAAACAAGTCCGCAAGTACTATCATGTATTAGCCGACGCATAGTTCGAATAATTCTTTCTTGAAATTAAGAGAAGAGAATACATATGGTAGATTAGAAAGGCCGTAAAAAGATTCATCTCTAATAAGAAAGGTCAAAAGATCACTCACTGATAAGAGAATTCACGAATGTTACTAAATTTGTTTCTTTTACATTTTCTGAATGATTATTTAACAGTTTTCTTAAAACAATATTCCCCCAAGCTTAAAAAACACGAAACTTTCTGGTCTATTTACAATGCCATTTTTTCATAAAAATGCTTATAATTTGCTTACATTTATTTGCTTATCTCAAAACAATTTGTTTACATAAGAAGGAAATTGTGTTGGATTTTTTTTCTAAATAATAATAATACTAGTAAAAATTGGTGATACTTGATACTAATTGAAAGAGGTTTATTAGCAAAAATTCCCAACTTCCCACATCAAGCATAACTAATATACAGCGCACTCCCGATTATCCGGGTTAATCACCGGGAGGGATCGCACGGATAATAGAAAAACACGGATAATCCGAAAACTCCTTTTTATTAAAGAAAAAATCAACATCAGTACAAAAATATAAAAATTACTTACATTTGCATGCTGTATAACATCAAACTAGGAATTTTTCTTTTAACATTCACTGCTTTAAAAAATCTGTAATGCGTTTTTGTTTCTGCTGTTTGTTCATCTCTTGTCGTATATCGACACATATTTTACGAACCACAGTAATGTCACCGTAATCAAATCCTCTTTGCCCCATATAATGTAACAAAGTTTCCACAGATTGTAGAGCAGCAGAATGAGAAATTGTATTTCCCTCATTTAGTACATCTTCTGTATAAGTACTAGCTGATTCTCCATTATCAAGTTTTTGAAGGATTTCTAATTTTTCTTCAACATTTAAAACGTTTCGTATTCGTTTCACACCACTCATTTTTACCAGTAAAAAATTTCACGCTACTAACTGACGATAAACAAGACGCAAAAACTAAAGGAACACGTGCGAAAGTGAAAGAAGACGAAGAGGTTAAAGAATGACGTGTCAGGGAGAAGCATGTTCGCACGAGAATGGGTTAGCAGGAAGTGGATGATTCATTTCTCGGAAAATTAGGAGTTAAATCGGTAGAGATTGCACGTGGAGGAAGAAAAAAATTATTCTTTAGCCTCCGCCGTTACGGCTCACTAGTTTCTCGGAATGAATCTCTCGATCGAACATCAACATCGATTTTACATGCATGATAAGCGTGAAAATGTTTCTCTTTAAATTTTTTTGTGAGTCCGGAATGAGCACGGATAATCCGCAAACCGGATAATCCGCGCACGGATAATGGAGAGTATACTGTAATTGCCATAGTTTACTTGCTATTCCATTTTAAAGACCGTTATCATTTTCCGGATACCATTTAATATAACTATAAAGCAACTAATATGGGTGTAAAAATATTAAAATTTTCACATTATTTTTTGGAACTTTGAAAATTTTTTTTTATTTTTTGAACTAGAAGA
>BGPR01048610.1:0-11511 GCA_013235015.1 Araneus ventricosus
CAGTGATTTCCATAGTGCCGCCTTCTTTTTAATCATTGTGTTCATCTTTAAGTGTCTTCCACCATCTAAAATGTGCAAGAATTCAAAGTGGTGTGCATCATCGGTGATTACATTTTCTAAATCCTAATCTGCGATTAGTGCGAAAAAAAATGCAGCTGCTGGGTAGGGGGGGAAAATTAAAGAGATCATGATCTTCATTGTTTTTAATGATGTTATTTTAAATTGCATTACATTTATAATATATTTTCTTTGATAAATAGTTTTGTTTTTGTTGTGATATTAAATATAATACTGATCAGTATATTTTTGGTAAATTATGAAATATATTCTTTTGAGATATTAATTTGAATTTATTTAGAATCATTCTATTTTTTGAGTGTGTTGTTTATGTTTCATGCATAATTATTTCTGAATTTTAATATTTGCATTGTCATGAAATTATAATGAAAAGTAGCATTATTCTGTGTATTTAATTGCAGTATTAAAGTAAATAGTTTAACATGTAATTATTTTAAAATTCCCTTAAATTTAAAATTGTTTTCCCTAACTTATGTTAAATTTTTCCTGCATGAATTTAAGATCTGGTAAAATAGTTAAAATGAATGACAAAACAAATGCTAAACCAGATGAATCTGGTATTGTGTAATGCAGGCTACTAATTCTGTCAATATCATTCCTTTTGACCCGAATAACTCTATGAATGTAAATTCTTGGCTTAAATACTAATGATAAATGTCAAGAGTATAACTTGGATGATAAATGGAAATTGAACAACATAACAGCATACTTAAAAAACAATGCCTTAACTGAATATGTAAATTCCTACGATACAATTAAAACTTGGGAGGAATTCGTTTCCTTTTTAACTGAAAGGTACATAGCCCCTAACCTAGTCAATTTGAGTGATTTCACTTCGAAATCATTTAAAGAAGGTGATGATATAACTTTATACTTCCAAGAAAAATTAAAAATAGGCAGACAATTAAATTTAGGTACAAGCATGATTCTTGAGGGACTTTCGGATGGCTTGCCAGTTAATCTAAGACAACTTATGGCGATAAATTCCCCTAACAATCCCACAGAATGGCTCACAACGGCCACAAAATTGATAAAAATTCAAAAATCAGATGAAAATCAAATTAACCCTAGCCATTCTGCCAACCAAAATTTAAAAACAAACTCTGTTAGTGGTAACCAATGGCAGCCAAGAAATATTAGGCCCCATAACTTCACACCCAGGCAAAATTTTAGGCCTTATAACTTTCAACCAAATTCTCCTCCCAGGCAAAATTTCAGGCAAAATAACGATTACCAAACTCCTCCACCTAGGCAAAATTTCAGACCTTTTAGTAATGCTAACACCCATTTCCAAAACAAACTACCACCTTCACCATGCTGGCTTCGCACAAAACAAGGCATTGCCAATGCTTATCATTGGGTACAAACTTGCCCATTTGGACTTTCTGCAGGACAATTACCATCTCCCAATCCTGCTGCACCTAACTTCGGCCCTCCAAAGGAGGAAAATCAACAATGACAATTACCTACAGTATCCGGATACTACAAAAGAAACCCGTTGCCATGTGTTTTAGACACTGGTTCAACTATCTCTTTAATCCCACGTGATTTAGTGACAAAAAACCATTTAAAAATGACAAATGCTCAAGGTATAATTATGCAGCAAACCCGGGGTACAATTAGCCTTACTAAAACATGTACATTTTCATTAAAAATTGGTACCATAAACAAAAATGTGACTATGTATGTTCTAGATCATACTTTACCTTATATAATCCTAGGAATGCCAGAATTGGCAAAAAAAGACATAACTATAGACTGCAGTAAACAAAAAATTTGTCAAAATAGAAAAAACTTAAATAAAAGTCAAAATGATAAAAGTCATTCAAATGATAAAAACAAACAAAACATTTCTTTACATATTTCTGAATGTAAACAAATAAACTCCCATTATGCTCAGACCACTGAAGATCAGGTTAACCCTCCTCAGTCTGTCACAGAGAATAAATGTGAGTTAAGAAAAGAAGTAAAAGATATAATTAAAAATTTTGATTCAGTTTTTTCAAAGGACAAGTATGATGTTGGTGCACTCAGAGTTGAACCACAGAGAATTGTGCTCAATTCTGACTTGCCAGTTAGTTTGAGACCTTATCGTACTTCTCCTGTTGAGGAACAAGAAATAAAGAGTCAGGTTGAGAAATTGTTGCAAGCTGGTTTAATTAAAGAAAGTAATAGTCCCTATTCATCTCCGGTAACTTTAGCTTTTAAACGTGATGAGGGTAAAAAGACTCGATTATGCATAGATTTCAGGAAATTAAATGCTCTATGCAAATCAGACTCTGAACCCTTACCCCTCATGGATAGTCTACTAGATAAATTATCAAAAGCAAAAATTTTTTCCTCTTTGGATTTGGCTTCGGGGTATTGGCATGTGCCCATTCACCCAAAAGATACTGAAAAACTAGCTTTCTGCACAAATTTTGGCTTATATGAGTGGTGCAGATTACCATTTGGCATTAAAGTAGCTCCTGCCATTTTTAATAGATTAATTCGAAGAATATTAACTAAATATAAAATTGATTTTGCTTGCAATTATTTTGATGATATCATTGTGTACTCTTCATCTGAACTAGAACATTGGAAACATCTTAAAACAATTTTTGAAATATGTGAAAAAGAAAGCATTAAATTGAAACTATCCAAATGTGTTTTCGCCCAAACTAAAATTAGCTTTTTGGCTTATGAAATTGAACAAGGTAAAGTTTCCCCTAATAATGCTAATATTGAAACTATCAAAAAATTGCAACCACCCACTAATGTTAAAGAACTTCAAAGGTTCTTAGGTTCTGTAAATGTTTACAATAAATTTATCCCTCAATATGCTAAACTTAGATATCCTTTAAATCAACTTTTGAAAAAAGATGTAAAATTTAACTGGACAAATGAATGTCAGGATGCATTTGACAAACTTAAAGAAATCCTGACAACTAAACCGGTTTTAAATTTATATAACCCTGATGTAACTTGTCATGTTTTTGTCGATGCATCACAAAAAAGTGTTGGAGCTGTTTTGAAACAACCTGATGCCTCTGATGTTTTACATCCAATAGCTTATCATGCTAGAACTTTAAGAGATTATGAAAAAAATTATGCTATAACTGAGTTAGAATGTCTTGCAATAGTTGATGCTTTGGATAAATTTTACTATTACCTCCACGGTCAAAAATTTGTCATTCATACTGATCATGCGGCTCTTGTTTGGCTCAAAAATGTTAAAAACTTAAGAGGTAGGTTATTCCGCTGGTCATTAAAGTTAAGTATGTTTGACTATGAAATTAAATATCAAAAAGGTTGCACTAACATTGAAGCAGATATGTTATCTAGTCATCCAGTTTCTCACCATCTTCAACATGCAGTACATTTGTTAGACATAAATGAAATAAAAACTCAACAAAAAAATGATAATCTCTGTGGACCTAAGTATCATGAAGTTAAAGATGTAATAGTAATAAAAAAGAGAAATTTGTACAAAATAGTTGTGCCATTTTCATTAAGACTTAAATTGTTAAATCAAGCTCATGAACAATTTGGTCATCCTGGTGTCCAAAAAATGTTAAATTTAATTACTCCTCAGTATTATTGACCTAATATTACCTCTGATATAACTGAATTTGTTAAACATTGCTCTGTTTGTCAACTTAACAAAAAGCGAAAACAAAAAAGATTTGGCCTGCTCCAACAAGTACCTCCTACTAGTACCCCTTTCGAATGTATTTCTGTAGATACTGTTGGAGGTTTCAATTATTACAACTCAACAAAAAAAATTCTTCATATTGTGATTGACCATGCGACAAGACATGTTTGGGCTTTTCCTTCAAAAAATGAAAACTCTGAAACTTACATTAATATTCTAAAACAAATTTTCCAAATTCAAGTCCCTGTAAAATTATTAACTGATAGAAATGCTGCATTTACTTCCTCTCGATTTAAAAAATTCCTAAGAAATTATAATGTTAAACATCTTTTAACCACAGCCCATCACCCACAAACGAATGGCAAAGTTGAACGTGTTAATCAATCATTAGTAACTAGGCTTAAATGTAAAGTTAATTCCACTTCCACTAAAGTTCCTTGGACTAAATTATTAGAAAGTGTTACTAATGAGTATAACTTAACTCCCCACTCAATAACCAAATATCCACCTGCTTACTTGTTGCTTGGTACATTACCTTATGATTCCCCTATTGGTCAAAATAGTTATTATGAACCTGTTAACGAAGCTCGTAATTTGGCTTTACAAAGAACAATAGATTACCATAACAAAAACAAAATAAGATATGATGCACATTTTGTTGACAAGAAATTTAACCCAGGTGATCTTGTTGTTTATGAAGAATTCCATTATCCCAATACTAGAAAATTAACTCCTCCTTTTTCTGGCCCATATGAAGTTATTAAACAATGTTCTGAAGTAACTTATGAAATTAATAAACCAAATTCTTTAACAAAACAAGCCACACAAATTGTGCATATTTCTAAATTAAGATGTTTTCATTCACCAGATAAACTTAAATTAAGTCATGAATAATAAATTAACTACATGAAAAAAAAAACCTTGTCTTGCCTTTATAATTCTGTCCCTTTTGGTAAGAGTCAGTCCGTTCTAAAATCATTTCCCCATGGAGGGCTGAGTCTTACATATTTTTCTTCTTTGGTGTTTCCCAAAGAACAAAACGATGATAAATGAAATGAGACTTACTGTTTTAAAAGCAGCGTTTAACAATATTGTGTTTTGTTTTGTGCATTGTCTCTCTCTCTGGGAGAATGCATGAAACAGATTACAAAGACCTTGTCCCTTTTTTGCCCAGACTTGGTGATACTCCCAGTTGCTTAGGCAACATCATCAAGATTAACAAAAAAATACTTTTGTCACTGATGTTAAACTCAATGAATGTCACTGACATCAAACATTAGTATATTCTTATTTTTCTATTTGAAACATTTGTATTTTTATTTATCAATGTTTTTTCATGCCATTTTAGTTGAATATACAATTGAATATTTACATTAAATTATTTTTCATATAAACAAATCAATAGTTCAATTACTATTGAAAGAACTTTAATTTGAAGAACTTTTCATCACGTGAATGGAACTTTTTTCTACAATCAACTAGCTAGTGTTTATTGGAGTACTCCAGGGAACATATTTAATTTAAAATTTTTGTGTACATATTGAAATAATTTTTATATCGAAACTTTTAACGAAGTTTCGAAACTTTTATCGAATAAACTTTTTAACGAAGGATGGTTTTGGGTTCTAGGGGTCATGATCGGTGAAGATCTGCAGAAATTTTCTGAAAGTCGTGTCATGAGAACCATTGCAATAGGTAGACTTCCTATAAGGAATCTACCTAAAAGAAAAGAGAAGCGTAATGTTAATATTTCTTGCGGTTACTTTGTTAGTATTAGCTTTTAAATTTATTATTGAATCTTTTAACCATACATAACCTACAGCGATTCGAATCTTTCTTGCGACTGCAACAATGATACACCAGTTGATATTTTTCCTCTTCATACTGGTTAGTACAAATGTTTGACCACTGAGCTATTATCCCTTCTTTCTTCTAACACAGGATAAATTTATTTAACCTCTAATAAATCTAGATCTCTATATGATCTTAACTTGAATATGTAAGGGTGTATTATAGGGTGATATCAGTAATATCAACCTATATTTCATGATTGGATTTATTACTCTTATTGAACAACGCTAAGGGTGGAGAAAAGTCGTTTTCTAATGATATAATTATTTGTATAATTTTATGTAATATTACAAATTTTTATAATTTTATGTAATATAAAATTTGCATAATTAAAGAATTATGTTCTTTTACATTACAAAAAATTAGAAAAATAATTATACATTATTATAATTTTATTTTATTATTTTAATATATAATTAATTATCTTTATAATTTTATGTAAATTACATAATTTTATACAATGGAGACACTATCCTGATTCTATGGCTGAATCTCTCTTTTAAATGGAAATTTTGTGTTTCCATCCTCCGGAATATGAAGGTTAAGTGATTGCACAATATGGGCCAAGTGAAAAAATGTATTACCCAACAATTGCTGTAGTATGTATGCGAGATTAAATTTTATAACGTTTTTAAAATGTGATCTTTAAATACGAAAAGATGACATTAATGGGCTCAACATCTATATTTAATTATCATTCAAAGATGACAAAAATACCAGTGTCCATACATAGAGCAGCTCCACCAGCATTAGTTATGTTTTTATTTTGCTTGTAACTAATTTTTTTTTTGTTTTGAGCAAAATAAGTAGTTATTAAAACACAGCAACTTTCTATTTTTTGCCATGAATTTCTTTCTGTTTGAAACTGTGTTTAATCCAATGAAGAGTTATTGATATTTACCGCCGTTTCTTAACTCATACATAAATTGTTTAGAGTAATTATGTTGTTAAATGTTGAAAATTAAAATAACTCTATAAAATTATAATTATAATAATTTTTTATGTTAAGAAGCTGCTTTCATCAATAATTTTTATAACCGGTTTTGTTCTGTTAAGTAAAAATAAGAATAAAATCTTCATAACAGAGTGTAAGGATTTGCTAGTATAAATCATTAAAGAACATATGCATTCGCGTCATTGTAGTCAAAGGGATTCTTTTTACTTCAACAGAGGCAGCATCAATAATTTCTTTGCTTTACCTTAGACTTATTTGCTTACCGAATTATTTAATTTTCAACTTATGAACTGATATGAAGTAACTCATAAACACTGAATTTCAAAAGGAAAATTATGTGTAATATCTAAACATCCCAAGAATTCTACTGGTCCTTAATTGGAAAGAAACGGCAACACGCTACGCAATATAATAGTATTGGTGTTTGATTGTGTAGAAGAGAAGATCTATCATGGAACTATAAAATCACAACGTAACTGAATTAATTTTTATACGCAAAAGATTTCATAAGTTGATTCATATTTAAATTTTCTGTGCAAATAGTATCTTTCATTACAATGAAAACGTTATGAAAAATATAATAACTGTTTAAGTTACACAAAGCGAAACTTTAGCATGTTACTTTTGCTGTGTATATTTTATTGATTTAAACTTATTTATTTGAATTGCTAACCAGAAAACAAATGGTAATAGTAACAACATTTTATATTAATATGCGGCAAAAATATTTATGCATTAATGTAAAATGTTGATGATATCCTGTACTTCCGAAATGTGTAGAGAATTTTCGGTAGCAATGTTTATAAAGTTATGGTAATAGATTTTTACGTAAAAGCGAACAACGATCTAAGGTAAGGAAGCATTTCAACATAAAAAGATAGACTGTGTAATATTATATTGGAAGTATTTTTTACGAGTTTTGTAATGTATATTTTCCAACGTTTATAAGAAAAACAGATTTCGAAAATCAACAAATAATATTTGTGTATGTTGTTTATTATTTGTATTTGCAAGTTTTAATGGAATAATAAAATATTTTACAAGCTGACAACACATTATGTTTATTCTGTTTTATAAAATCAATTTTTCTACACAATACCAAAACTTTACATCACAAATAGAAATATTACTCGTTGGAAAACGAAAAATGTGCAGAAGAAAAACAGACATTACTGTTTCAAAAGTGTTGGAATATCTACTTCTATATAATTCATCTGTTTTCTCTGAATAATTAGAAAATGGAATATTGATCTGTTTCTGAATACTTTTAAAGGCCGATCTGAGGCGGTTGGCTTCTTCTGAGGGGAGGGGAGGTTCTGAGATCGCTTAGGAGATAAGCGAGGTAAAAGGGTCCAATTATCCTTGCCAACCACAGCCCATTTCCGTGCGCCTTATGGGGAGGTCTTTGCAGAGTATAGGGTGATGGGTAAATGACCACCCAGGTTGGGAGAGTCTAATTCGTGTCGCTTCCTCCAAAAAGTCTCGGTTTTAAAGGAACTAGACGAAAAAAAGTCGCCTCGGGATTAAAAAGTTAACCCCTCCAATTCATTATCTCGTACTTGTTTGGGGTCGGAATATTTAACGCATCTAATTACCAATCATGCCTTCACGGAAAGCTACGGAATCTGCTAAGCAAGGAAGTGAAAAACATAACATTTGGTAGTAGGAAATGCAAGTGTATAGTTATAATATTCTATCATTGATGTAGAAAATGTATTTTCTATAATAAATTGAGCCTCGTCACCTAGACACAGCGCAAGCAGAAAGTAGAATGGATGTTTCGAATTCTAACTATTTCAGCTCAAAATTTAAAGCATTACGTTGCAAAGCAATTCCATTCACTTGTATAGAAAGTTATGTGTTTCTAAAACCATTCATGGAATGTATAATGCATTGGTGTGACTATCTTAGCCATCGTTATTTGTATGTGACTACCATATTGTGTGAAAATGTTGAAAGAGTCGGATGATTGTCAGTGCTGTATGTTGGACTATTTAATATCTTGTAAAGCAGTGAAAGAACCTGCTTAGATACGTGTGAACAGTACTGCATTATAGTTGAACTGAAGGTTCACAGGAATGTTATAGTTGGACCGAAAGTGCACAGACTAATGTTCTAGTTGGACTTGCGTTAGAACAGGTTTCTGTTAAGAAGAGTATGAATGGCAACAGGTGGAACACACGTGCTTCTCGAGTTCGTTCGGCTAGATGTGATGGAGAGGTGAAGAATGGATTTGGAGTGATGTCGCCTTCCTTTTTTTTGATTCCTGCTTTTACGAGTTGCTACTTAGTGTACGATCCATGTTTTCGTAAGATCGATTGAAGCGATTTGCCATGTGCTTTTAAGGACAGATTGTCCCAAAGAATTCTTCATCACAGGTGTTTATACTAAAGTGTAGCATTATGGAGATCTCGGTTTGAGTGAATAGTTTTTCAAGCTTCGTTTCTTCATCCTGATGTTAAGCATGCTTTGGTAAGACTTTTTTCTCAACTGCAGTTGAAGCTTCCTTTTTCTCAATATGTTGCAACATTCTTATAGTAACTATTACAGATAAAATAATAATTTTTTCCACAAGTATCACATTTTTATAGTAACTATACACATTTTGCATACACGTGTTTTAATGGTTTTTATAGATTTTGATGTGTCAAATGTTTGTTCTACAGTAATGTCGTGGTAAATTGTTAATAAATAATGTTTATCTTGTCTAACTCTATCTTGTGCTCTTGCCTTAGGTGTACTGATCATTTATACGATCACAGTGCCATATTTTATGTATTTCTTTCCAGCTATAGGGTTAGGCCCAACTTAACATTTTTAGTCACACCATATCAACACGATAACACAAAAAGGAATTATTAGAGTTTGTACGTAGAATGATTTTTGTTTCACAGGCATATGATATATTTCCCTTCATGGATTCGATTACATGGAATCAACTAGGTCGACATAAACAGAAAAAAAGATTTGTTGAGATTCTTGGTTGCCATTTGTAATAATTTAATTAATTCTTCTCCTTAAATGAAGATGAGACGTTACAGGTTGATATTGCTCAGTTTTCCAGGATCTTTAAAGATAGGGACTAGTTTGAAGAAAAACTGGAAATTTAAGCACAAAATGTGCCACCTGGATCTTCATACATTAAACCCTCTGTTTTGGATATGCTGGATACAATGAATCGTTCCCAAGAATCATCTCCTACCACAATCAGTGGGTGGCTAGAGAAAAAACAAAGTTGAGCATCTTTCGTAGATATTTCTGCAGACCAACTGTAGCCATGAAAAGTGGAATTGTAACTCTTCAGCAAATTCGAGAAGGCTCTAGATGATAATAGAGAGGTGCACAATGGCTTCTCTCACTTGTGCGTATACAGATAATGCATTGCCGTATCCAATCTCAATAGGGTCCGGCACGTATTGTTTCTTGCCCCCTTTGTCATCTTTATTTTCGATATAAAAGCAGCGATATTCTGCTTCCGTAGTGCCCACACAAATGACATCTGTACCCTGTCCTCTCTTCCTCTCATAAATAAGATTTAAACTCACTCATTATAATTTTTGTACCCAAGAGATTTTTTTATTATTATTCAAAATAATTCTATTTAAAAAAAAACTTAAAAACATAGGAGGGACTTTGAAATAATGAAAAACTGAAAATTTTATTTTGCTTTTATTTATTCATATATGAATAACTTAAATCATTATGGCTGAGGTTGGTGAATTTGAGACGTTATGTTCATAAATCATAAATGAAACTTGAAATTTGTTTTAAATGTAATTTTCTTCTATTTTACTAGATGAAAGTCAAAACAAATTCTTTTATAATACAGGTAAAGTAAAATGCAATTATTTTAACATTTGGTAATTAGTCTAAGAAATTCCTAATGATAATTCTCTTAAAGCATTATTTGTGTGTGTGTAAGTTTCAGTATTTAGCATATGTGCTTTGTAATCAATAGAAGCTATAAACAAATAATTGGATTTGGTTATAATCCCAATACGACCATCCATAATGGAAAGAAAATTTGTTGTATTTCCAGTATAACTCCATCTACAAATTACAACCAATATTCTCAACTATTTGTTGGAAGGGCTTGCATGTTTTTGTTTGCGTCCATCCATGCACTTTAGAAAATCATTCTATATTTGAATCGCAACGCATAAAGCATTTCAAAAATGGATGGCCAATTACTACTTAAGCTGATAAAGATATTTACTATAGACCAAAATTATAAATTCATGAAATTATACGCATTTCTACACGCCTCATTGTTATGACAGAAAGGCTTAATGAAAGTAAATAACTTATATTTCAAAGGTAGGTTTTCATTATGTATAATATTGACAGCCAGCGTTTAAAATTAAATTCTATTCAAATTGAGCATTTCCATTTAAATGTGAAGGGATCTTATTTAGAACTATTTAACGGAGAGTAATGATACAAGGTAGTTTTCGCCGTGCTCTCAACTTCAGTAGTCACTAAGTTTAATTCCGGTAGGTTTGACTCTACAACTTCAAGTCTGTTTTGTGTATAATTTCTGAAATATTATTTTATTTAAATACAAAATTTTATTTGCAAACACAAATCATAGTTAAAATAACTAACCGGCATTTTTTCTAATTTAACTTTTCTTGCTCGTTTTATTAACCCTTTCAGATCCAGTGATGATGTTTGCCATCACCAGAGTGATCTGCTTCCAGTTTATCAACAAGTGTCATCAATTGCACTCATATTGCACTTTCATATTACTAGATGGCAAGACAATTTGGATACAAATGAATAATGAACAAAATATAGCATCATTTACATATATTTATTAACCATTTATATTATTAATTAGTTGTAAATATTTAATTAATTGTTCATTTTTTATTTACAGAGAATAATTTGGGCTGGACAGAATCAAATTTTTTTTTGCTATTTGCAGAACGTTCTATCTACAAAAAAGCAGCCAAATCAGATACAATCATTTCTATTTGATTCTTTTAGAACG
>BGPR01048611.1:0-11511 GCA_013235015.1 Araneus ventricosus
CAAATGATGATGCAAAATCCAGCAGGAGTTCTAAAAAAATGAATTAGATTTTACATTTTTTAATTTTGAATTGTATGATATTAATTGATAAGTTCTTTATATTTAAGCTTGCTCATATTTTTCCAAAAAAAAACTTCTGTTTACATTGGGTTAAGCTTATGTGTGATGAATTTCATAAAATAAAATGTTGACAATTTTATGAATTAACTTCTGTAATAGTAAAATCAAATTACTAATCTCTTATCTGAATCATTTTGGTAAAAATTTATCTTTACAGTATAAAATAATGGACATTCAAAATGTGTCATTTAAGGTCAGGTGAGGAACTGTGACTGCAGTGGTCACTGGTGAGGCCTTAGCGAACTGAAAAGTATGTTCTTTGGTTAAGTCACTCTAAAGGAAGAAGAAAAACATTTTCTGCTTTCTTCAGTTTTATCTGGTAATGTTTGTTAGCTTTAGTTGCAACTCTGTTCAAAGAATTGAAATCTCTACGCCAGAAATCTCACGCCAAGTTGTTAAGTAATATATTTCTTAGGTTTGTAGGGTGACGATGGCGCTGTGGGTTAACGGAATACTTGAACTCAGGGTTCTTAACCTCCGGACCTTGCTATTGTTGGGGGAAAGTGGCAGAACAAATTCAGTTACACAGCATAATTGGAAGTGCCTTATTAATATTACAAAATTATAATGTTTATGTTGCATAATATGTAAAAAAAAGGAAAATTCAAGAGAAAAAAGAAGAAAGGACAGTGAGGTATTTTAGAATAGATTTTGAATTTACTTAAGAGTAATACAAGCATTTAACTACCCGTCTCCAAAAGAATGCATTGACAAAATTGCAACAATATTCTTTAATAATCTCGGCTCTCACGAAAATGCAGCAATTCAACTTATACCTAATTATGTATGCACCCGATCCGAAAATAAAAAGAGCTAAAAATATTGTCCTGTAGTAGTAATGCAACTTTTCCCCCTCCGCGCACCTTATTTACATTTTTTAACGAGCATTACTTGCATTAAGTATTCGACATCTCTCTCCCATGGCGGGTCGTAATTCCTTTTCCAAGAAGTTTTCCCTCTTCTCAGATAATAGTCAATCACAGTTTCACTCTCCACCACAACGTCTCGAGATATTCTCTGCTGGCCGCCGCTAGACTCCTGTTTTTCTCAGAACTGTTATCAGACTTTCTCAGCACTACGATGCGAAGGAACTAGAGTCTCAGAAGCTCCAATGCATGCACCCCATCCTTGCATTTCTTCACTGCTGAAGTGAATGATATACAGCTCATTGACACATATTTTTCGCCATGCCGAAATGAAGATATAAGAAACGCAATTAAGCTAATCGGTTTAAGTGAATTTATCAAAAAGGCCTCAATAAAATACTATAATAATCTTGATAAAATAGATAATGAAGCCATTCAGCAACTTGAAAAATATTCCCCTGATCCGAAAAGTAAAAGACCCTGGAAGATTCTATTATAATTGTAATTTTCGTAGATAAAAATTAGGAATATCTATGCTTTCTGTTTCAGACACTTGCCCCAGCTCCATTTTTCCTAGAAAATTTAAAATCCTGATGAGCAGTTCCGAACGGCATGTCACTTCCCTATCAGAGCAGATAACTGTAAAATACCACATCCAAAGATCTGAGTTCTCTGCACAGCAACAGCTACTCTTCACATGCATCAGTTCTAGGAGTGCTCGAGCATCAATCAAACAAGATCCAGATGGACCTCCACCCACAGACCCTTTGCCTCCAACAACAGCAGCAGATCATCTAATTCCCAGAACTGAAACTATCCAGCATCCCCAACGTACCATTACCGGGGACCCCAAAAATTACTTGCTTAATTCGCCATGCTGGACACCGCACACGTCAATGATGGAGGTAGCCCCTTTTTGAGGTGCGTTCACCCCGGAATTCGTCAAGAACTAAGAACTTAGCTAATCTAGGACGGAGTTCAATTTGAAAACACTTTAGGCATGCTTCTTTACTTTTATTCAGAAGCTTTAGATGTTATGGTGACAGTAGGAGAAGAAATCTCATCACAGTTGTAAATATCCAACCCTATTTGACATCTTATTTTTTTCTCCTCAAGAGTCCGTACCATGGCACTATGACAAGGTTTAAACTTCTGTAATGATTAATGTAGTAGTATATTTATATATATTATGTACCGTTAAGTTACAACATACAAAACACAGATCAGGATATATAGAGATTTAACACTCCGGTGGAACGATTGCAGCGACTCCTCCCTGCATAGATTCCCGTATACGAGAACGGCAATTTTAATATTGTATCAAAATTTTTATCAACGATGATTTATATGAATGAAAAATTTGAATATATTTTTTTAATTTATTTCCGTTTTGTGCATAAAATAGCGTGTTTACAATTGCTGTCTTTAAAATGTTTGTAGTCCTGTACGTTATAGATTTATTGCGGAGTAATATAATTTGGCAATAAAAATTATTTAATCGATATCGTTAGATATCTTTGGTTATTACTTTCATAATATTTATTCCTATTATTACTTATTGTTAAGTATTGTAATAATTTTAAAGTTATACTTCTTTCATCAATAAAATTAAAATCAGATCGGAATTCTTTATTAAAATAGAAATAAAGCTACTTACACAAGACTGTAAAAAAATACTTTTAGAAAATTGCTTTTGTTTTGCCTGTTGGTTCAAGTTTGTTTTAATTGCAGATTATAAAAATTTGCAGCAATTTAATTGATATCACTGAAAATGTAATATTTTGCACTTTCAGATGTGTAAGAATGATCTTTATACCGTAATATTTTCGGAATTTATTAAAGAAAAACGACAAAATTTTACTTCATTTTTAATTGATTAAAATTTCGAAAAAGAAAATGTCTCCGAGGTGCACATTCCCTTCCTCCCAAGTATGTTTGTGTAGTCGTACGAAGTTTCGTGCCTCTAGGTCCGGTGATCTGCCCTGTAGAATGCCAACAGACACATGCATAGATTCTCGTTTGTTATTAGTAGGGATAATGTTATGACTCCTATAAAGCATTGTAACAGCCAAGGAACCGAGTTTAAACATTTTGCAATAAATATATCAAAATACAATATTTCTTAAGGAATAATTCATTAAAAATATTTATTAATAATTATTCTTAAAATTGTAATATTATTCCATAAGTAGTTGTTTAATAATGTCACATGAATTGCTCAATGAAAACGAGAAATATTCTATAAATTGATCTACTATAAATTTTTCTTTAATTTAAAGCTTAATTTATTCAAGTCTTAAAACTGACTTGTTGAATTATCGAAGAATCTTCAAATATTCACAAAGCTCGTTCTTCGTTACAGCGCAAAACAAGGTAATATGATATAATCACGTTTGGAAAAAGCATGGCTTTTGTCTACGAGACTTTTATCCACCAGTCACTTTACATTTTGGAGAAGTGACATGTCTGCGATAGGAGAAATAATTTCTCCAACAAATGTGATAATTAAACTCTTCTTTCTTTGACTATAATGGTCATCAAGTAAGACTCAGATTAGATGCCGTGCAGGTTGCGATATCCACACGGCACCGAGGATTTTAATTCATTTGGAATCATACCCCAGTATCATCATTGGTATCAATTCAGGTCAAGAATTGACCCTACTTGATGACAGCGGATTACAGAAACAAAATTTTTATATGAGAAGGCGGTTTACTTAAAACGTGGTAAACTTATGTTTAGTAAAAATATGTTCATTCTCGATGTGCTATATAACTCCATGATATATCTTTAGTGATGTAAATATATAAACGCTTAAAGAGCCCATCCAAAAACTGACAAGAAAATTTTTCGAACAAGTTCCAAAATCGGCAAAATTTTGTAGTCGTCTGTCAGATATTCTTTCCCGATGGGAACGGAAAATATCAGTACCCATATGCTACTAATAAATGCAGTCTATCACACAACCATAATCCTAATACTTCTCAGTTCACTAAAAAAAAAATCGTTTTTTAAGTAAATAACGAAATCTCATGAATTTCAAATTTCCCTCAAACTAGCTGCATTCTTAAAAAACTAAATCCGCTCTTGTAGACGAAGATTTCATTTTCTAGCATTTAGTTGAGTGAACTACTTTGGAAACCGTGTATAATCCGAGAAGAATGTAGCGGCAAAAATAATGCTGGTCGATTCTATATAGAATTAATCTCTTCAGAACTTGTAGCCCCTCACAGATCAAGACACAGAAGTTACCATCGGAAGTTTGATGAGCGATCGCAGCTCACTCTATTAGTGGAACTAGCCACTTAGATTCTCGTTTTTTTTCCCCAGTGAAAAATATCTTAAATGATAATTTTCCTTTTTGTTTTCTTATTTCTAAACTATTGGCATAGGGTAAGTTTTTTTTTATTTAAGGAGACTATTTCAATATAGCCAGATTGCTAATATTTTTAATCAATCAAATTAGCGTTTTGATTTTGTTTTCTTTCTTTCTCTTTCAATTGAAAATATGCTTTTTGATGTCCAGATCTACATAGTCCTTTGTTTTGGGAAAATTTCGGGGTATGAGAAGCTATGTTTGGCGTAATGCCTTCTTGCCGAAAATTTCCCAATTATTATTAGGGCCTCGGTGGCCTAGTGGCTAGGTCCCGGCCGCATATTTACAAACCCTACCCTGATAGAACTGAGGCAGGAAATCGGACAATATGATTGGCTCGCTTCGTCGAGAACCGATGACGTCGTTCTTTGCTCTCGTACGGAAATTATAACAAAACAAGCCATTGAATGTGGACTTTGAATTAGTTTAGGTTTTTGTTGCTTGGACTTCGCGAATTTTGTTCTACGATACACACCTACGTAGCAATTTTATTTAGTCTAGCGATTATCCTTTTTTTCGTTTTATTATTATTGGCCTTAATAATAATAATTAGAAATTTTACTATTATTTGGCATTAATTGTAGTTAGATTAGTTGACTTTGAAACATCAAATGAACTATTTTCACTCGAATGACGTCAAAAAAAACCCAACAACATTAACCTGTTAGTTAATACCCTTCAAACAAAGTTGTTATCATTAGACTTTTCATTAGTATAATTTCTTACAGTGTGGGATGTTTTATTTTTTATGATATTTTAAAAAATAATTTCATTTTTAAAAATATTACAACACACGAAAGAATGTTTTGTGCTCAACTGTGGGAAAACGGAGAAAAGTAGGACGACTCTTGTTTTGTTATGATTGCCGTACGCTACGTGCGAGAGCTGAAAACGACGTCACTGCCCCTCGTAGCCAATGGTATTGGCCGATTTCCTGCCTCAGTTCTATCAGGGTAGGGTTTGTAAATATGCGTCCCGGCCCTGGGGCCGGAAGGCTCCAGGCCCGAGACCCGACTCTACCGAAGATCCGCCTTGCATGGGGCCCGCCGCACGCCAAACCATACGCAGTGGCCAAACGCCCCCCCGCTGGCGTGGCGTGGAAGCCCGGAGAGGGGGGCGCCAGCCCAGATGTCGTCCTCGTCATCTGACCAAAGTTCAAAATTACGAAGTCCGTCCCAAAATAGCCCTCGTGTTGCTTCAAAACGGGACGTTAATATAACTAAACTAACCCAATTACTATTTTGAATCCATTTCAAGTAGTTCTTAGTACTTGAAAAAATGGATTAGAATGGATTCCTTGTTTGTTTTTGGTTATTTTCGTTTAACTCCGAGTTTATTTATTTATTTTTTGGACTTCTTTTGTATGATCTTGATTTGTATTGTTCTATGTTTTTTGCTTTGCTTCTGGAATTGCGCGCTACTTAAACATTGAATTCATTTTTCTAATTTTTCTAAATTTTACTCTATAAATTGTATCGTTTATAAATAAAAATAATTTTAGGTGTTTTTTACGTTGTTCTAGTATAATTTTTGAGATAAGATTCTTTTTTAAATTTATTCTATGTTTTCAATTGATTGAACTTTAATTATGTTTAAGTGGAATTTTCATCACTACATTTTTTATATTCTGGAACTCTTATTTTAATTTTTTTTTTTAAGCTAGATTATTGTGCAACATAAACACTATGATATTGTAATATTAACAAGGCACTTCTAATTTTGCTATGTAACTGAATTTGTAATGAAATTTTTTCTCCAAATGTAGCAAGATCTGGAGATTAATAACCCTCAGTTCGAGTACTCCGTTAAAACAAAGCACCATCGCTAAGAATTTGATGGTCTCTGTTTTTACTCTTCAGGTACTATTCAAGATTCCTTGAGATGAGAACAGTAAGTTTAGTTCAGGGTTAGCAAGAAATAAGTTTCCCACACACTTCAGAGGGCTCTAGTATGCGTTCTATTGATCCAAATGATTTAACGTGGTCGTCTAAAAGTTTTTTACGTCGACTTCCAACACTAGATGTCGCTGATCGCAACTCGGCGAAAGCGATTTGCCTACGTATCTTGTTACCCTGCATTGCCTTCTCAGAGTTGAAAAAACGTTTTGCGCATGCGCTCTGACTGAATCTTGGAAAATTGTCTCTGTACATAACGTTGACGATATCATCAGAGCGCATGCGTATTACTATGTAGTTGTAATCGTATATGAGTAATTTCGTTTACGCGTGAATAGCAAAGAGGGGTGGGGTGGGGGGGTGAATAAGCTCCTCTTACAAACCGTTAAACGTGTTTCCTTATCGCAAACAAAATGATAGTAGGATGCTTTACGGCAGATTCGGCTACTTTTTTCCGTAAAAAGCCATTTTTAGAATTTGAGACCGGAAGTCTGCAACTCGAACTGTGAAATATGCATTTTGAAAATTGAGTCTAAAATAATTTTTTTTTTTTGCTAAAATTTATTTAATTTTCCCTTTTTTTAAGTTAACAAAATACACTGCAATTCAATTATCTATTTTGAATTTTACAATAGCCGTAATTATAATCATAAGATATAATTATTAAAGTAAAAATAAGTGATTTAAAACATTTTTACATATAAATTATCATTTTTCTTTCGTCAGGCAGTATGCTTGGACTTCAATTATTTTATATGCTTAATTTGTATGAACAATAAAATTAAAATATATATTTAACAAAAAAGAACAATATCAAGTTTCTAATGAGATTTTGTTGCTGCATTGAAGTTTTCATAACACCATGTGAAGATTTTTTTATCGTAGTTAAATTTAATTTAATTTTTTTATACGTATATTATTTACTAACATAAAAAGAGTCGCAATTATGCCTTGAAAGAACCATGCTTTACAGAAAATACTTTAAAGAAAATTGGAAGTTCAAATCAATCCACATGTTGCCGGAATATAGAATGCAGAAAACTGGAAGGCACGCACGTTTCCTAGGCATTCTATTGAAACCCAAATGACAAAGCGGCAAAGTATGAAAGAAATCGTCCATTCAATTTTATAAGAAATAAAATTAAGTGCAAATCAAAATAAAATTATTTCCTTCCTTGATGTAACATGTAGGTTCACATTTTATTTTGTTTTCTTTACTAAAAAAGACAAAAACTTCAATATGTGTAACTTTCAATTTACTTTACGTATTTTGAATAAAAGATTTTTTACGGCATTTTTATTTTTTCAAAATAACATTTGCATTTTTGAGGAATGCACGTCTGGTAAATAATAGAGCCTTATGATCTTTTTCATACTTTGCCTAAATAGCATTTGTCATTCTATAGAATGGCTAGGTATTATATACAATGCCTATGGAAAGTATATAATAAATATCATATTTCATTCTTTGCCTAAAAATGACCAGCATTCTATAGAATGCCGGCGTTTCATACATTGTCAGTAAAAAATATAAGAAATAGAAGAGTGTCGTTTTCACACACATTCTGGATTAGCATTCATAATATATATAAAGAAACCCAATTCCACTGAAGATCCGTCGTGTATGGGACCTGTTGCACGCTAAATCATACGTAGTGGTCAAACATCCTCCTGTTGGTGTGGCGTGGAAGTTTGGAGAGGGGGGTACCAGCTCAGGTGTCGTCCTCGTCATCTGACCATGGTTCAAAATTACGAGGTCCATCCCAAAATAGCTCTCATGTTGCTTCAAAACGGGACGTTAATATAACTAAACTAAACCTATCGAATTAAATATGATGCATAGATGATAGGCCAGGAAGGAGAGACGTGAATAATCTCTGATAAGTTAGAACCATGACTGTCTAAAATCCAAAATATTATTGTTTCATTTTTTTCCATCTAAAACGTATTTCTGTTCTGCCTACTTCTCAAAATCTTGTAATATAAATGAGAGTAAAAAAAAAAAAAAAAGGCTTAAACATGCAACAATATTTAACTCTGACAAAAAAAAAAATTAATTTACGACATAAAAGCAAATTAAATTCCAAATAATTTTAATGCTGTCTTTTCATTCAATTGAATTCCTTGAAAGTACAACCCGAAGCTGATAATTTTATTTTCATGGGATTCGCTAACAACGTGACACATATCTGAATTGATATCATTAAATATTATCAATAATGAAATAAGCAGAAACAGTTAAGAAACATATTTCAATTATATAATTAAATTCAAAATTATAAAAGAAAATTACGAACTGTTTTAATGCTACAATTTTCAGTAAAAGCATTTATAAAAAATTAAAATTAATATCCTTATTCCATTCCTTACTTGCAAGCCAACTTTTTTACTGTTTCGTTTACGAAGTGTATAAGGAGAAGTAAGGAAGATAAGGAAGTGTATAAGGAGGCCTTTGTCTCTATCCTCAACCTGCTGAAACATCTCCTGAGAGTAGAAGAAAGAAGTTGTTGTTGCTCTGTTCCTCCTTCTTATGTACTTCCTGAATTTGCCTTATAACTGTAATTAGAAACCTGTGAACTGTTTCAGAGACAACATCCACATTTCCTACTTGAACTTGCCAGCTATCTTTGTCTTACAGATTTTTACTTTACGTTATTTATGCATCTTCTTAATTTCATTTTCATTAATGCTTGTGATCAATGAAATTTTATTTTCTGTCGGCCAAATTAACAATAAAAAATTATGGTTTTAAGAAAATGGAGTGAGTTCTTGCTTTCGACACTCTCTTATAATTACACATTTATAATGTGGGATCAAATATAATTTGTTTATGTGTTATGAACACAAGCGTGTGTGTTGTTGGTATGGATTAGAAATTTGAAGAGTGAGGTGACTGCTCAAGTGTCATCTCGTCACCGTTCAAAATTTCGGAGTCCTTCCCAAAATTGCCCTCATCTAGCTACAAATCGGAACATTAATATAACATTATACAACACTACTTTAGCATATTGTAAATAAGGAAATTGGGACGCTCTAGGCAACGAAAATCGTCGAAAGTTGATTTCCCCCCCTAGCAAATATAATATTTGATGTAAAAATTCTGCATTTATAGGCAGAAAGCTGTTTTAATTACATAATAGCCTAAAAAATATTTATTTCTTAATTTTTTTTTTAATAGCAAATCGAAAACGTGTTATGATGTGATAATTGAGAAACTCATAACTACAAATCGTTACGGTATAAGAAGAAAGAATTATGAATAAAATCACTCCAAAATTAACGTAGTATGTGAATAAGTGTTCGATAATTACAGTGAATTTATTTGCATTTTATTTTAAAATACAAATTTACAAAAGTATTGAATGCCATATAACTTGAAAATCTGAAAAATAATAATTTTTTTCATTAAAAAGAAAAAAAGTCTCATAAATATAAACTACTGCCCGGAAATCAATGAAATTCTAATAAACCAGATGAATAATTCTTGTAAATATTAGACGTAGTATAAAATTTTATAGGAATACAATTAAAAAATTTTGTGTATGCATTTCGAAATTTGAAAAGAAAAAACATGTTTTGCGAAAGAGACAAAAAACTGTTTCTTATTATCATTGGAGCTCCTGTTAATTATATTTTTTTAAAGGTTAATTTATGAGATTTTTTCAAGCTTGTACATATGTATGCATATACGTAAACTATGAGATTAATAACTCATTTTATGAAGCTGAAATTGAAAAATAGATTTTAAGAAGATGCATATGCTTCCGGTTCCCTAATAACTATTTGGTAAACAAGTAGACTAAACGTCAGTGCTTGCTAGTTATAACAGAAAATAATGCTATCATGTTGCCATTCAGTGTTTACTTCCTTAACAATTCCAATATATTTTAGATTGTGTACCCGCCCTCTTAACTTAGATGATTTTTTAATAAAATTTTCGAATTTATAGTCGACTAAAATTTTTATTAATTCACATCTGAGACACGAAATATTTGTTTAATCTTCCAACAGGTTTTTTTCGACTCTAATATTGATTTTTGCGTCATTGAAAAAAAAAGCGAAAATTCTTCACTGACATAGATGATATTAAAAAATAAAATTAACGAAAATGTTAGGGCTTATCGGTGCTAATTTTTAGAAATTTTAGAAGAAAATCGATTGCAGAGATGATTTAAAATAGTCTCAAGGTGTTGAAATTTTTAAAATTCACTTTAAAGTTGAAAATCTAATGAAAAAAGGACGTTTAAAATAATGTATAAGTATGGAAAATAATAAAATAACCTGTACCAAATGGGGTCATTTACCTGGCCTGGAATTAGATATAAAAAAATCTAAAATCAGACAGATAAAGAGCAAGTAAGACTTCACAGAACGAAATCCGAAGGCTCACTTAAACTAGACTGCATGTTTAAAAACAATTTATGGCTTTAAGGGTCCCAAACGGTTCTCTACGACCCCAAAAGAAAATACCCATTTGCCGTGCTCAAAATTTTGATATATTTCGCTCTACAAACCAAAACTGCACTACTATGCGTTGGTGTGAAATGGAAGTTTGGAGAATTGCGTCACAGCTCAGGTGTTCTCGTCATCTGGTCAGCATTTAAAATTACGAGGTCCTTTCAAAAACCGCCCTCTTGTAGCTTAAAAACTTGACTTTAATCTAATATAATACAACGCAATAATAGAGAGTAGACACAGACTAAGTTCGAAACTCCAACATTATTACATTCAGGGCCGTCTTAACAAATCTCAGAGCGCTGGGCTGGGTTAATTGGCGCCCCATCAGAATCGTTACTACGAATTTGAACGCCTGAGGCCTTCAGGAAAAGAAAATAAAAAATACCAACCGAGAAAGAAAATACTTACCAAATAAAATAATTTGAGACCAAAAAGAGAGAGAGAAAAAAGTCACTTGTTCTCTCTGATTAACGCCTTAAAGTTCATATAATATAAATTTGAACTTTTCATATTTAAAATTATAATCGAATAATTTCTAATTCAGATCCCGTTGGTTTGGTGCAGAAGTTTAGAGAGGGAGGTGCCAGCTCAGGTGTTGTCCTCGTTATCTGACCGCGGTTCAAAATGACCAGGTCCATCCCAAAATAACCATCATGTTGCGTCAAAAAGGGACGTTAATATAACTAAACTAAATTAAATTCTGGTACAGAACTAAAATATTAAATAAAATCAGTGTAGTAAATTTGGCGCCTTTGGATCATTGTCGCCTCTGGGCTCTAGCCCAATAAGCCCATTG
>BGPR01048612.1:0-11510 GCA_013235015.1 Araneus ventricosus
TATTTGTTTCCTACGATCCTTTTTCCAAAACCAAAAGTGAATTTTTTATAATTGTTTTACTTAAAATAATAATTTAAAGCAAGTATATTAAAAATAAGAAGAAATTTTACACTCATTATTGTGATAATTGTGCCATTGATTAAACAGATTCATGATGACTGTCATAATCATAAGAATGAGACTGTTTGGCGTGCTTAAATTACCTAATTATTGTGATCTCTGTTAATAAGCTTGATTTAATTAAATTTAATATAAGTTACTTACATAATGTAATGTAAGTTACATTACAAGATATCATTGATGTCATTTGTGAAATCAAGTAAGTGAGACTGAACTTAACTGCCCGCCATTATCTAATTATTACTAAACTAATATAACAATTACAATTTAACTAGTTACACTATACTAAATTTTTATTGTTGATTCATACGTAAATGTTGATTAATTATACCACTGTAAATAAAGTTGATTTCATAAGAAATAAACGGGTTTTTTATAAACTTTGTAATACACTCACTTGAGCATCTATTATATAGTTGATTTTGGAATGAAAAGTCAAAATAATTTTGATGTCACCAATCCGGCCGGATCGATGGGAATCCGGCCGGATCAAACCGGATTGAAATTGGTGCCGGATTGCAATCCCAACCCTCAATGCATTGTCTAGTGGAATAACAGCTAGGATCTTTGGTTATTTTTTAGCATGACTACCATAGTTATAATTTCTTAATATCCTATTCTTATTAATCCCTCCAAACAAATTACAGAATTTTAACATTTTCGATCAGGGCAAGATGGCCGGGACAAGTTGACTATGTTGTCATCGTGACCCAAGTGCTTTTTCTATTTTCTTTTCGATGTTTATATGAATTTATTTTTTATTTATTTTGTATGATTTTCTTGAGATACATGATCCACAAACTGTTTCATAACTTGTTTCACGGTGTATGGACGCACAGAAAATATATTAACAAGTTTACCTATGAAAGAGATGTTGGTTCAGTAAGAAACACAAACGGTGGAAGAAAAAAACAAGACGCTTGGGATGCAAGAAAAACAGTTGCTACAAATAAGCTGAAGTTCGCCTCCTGTAAAAAATCTAAAGAGCCTGAACTTCTGACAGTCATGACCATCTCGAACTTCAAACAAAATATAATAAAGTGTATTGAGTGTAATAAGATCTATGTTGACCATCTGTCAGAAGATAGAGTGTTTCAAATGCTACATATTGTGAAAAGAAGGCTGAAAGAAGTTTGAAGGAGGAAAATTTCTGTCTAATTATTGAAAATGATAAACCAACGCTTTTGGGTTATGTTAATTTACTACGAGCTAGAAGTTTAGATAAAATACCCGTTAGTTAATAATTTCATTAATTACGAAAAAATACTTTTCATTGTTTAATTATTTAATATTATGCTTTTATACTTTCTGAAAATAAAAATGTATTCAAATTTTATCAGAACTGTCATCTTGACACTTTTGCTTCATTATTTTCAAATGTCAAAATATTTGAGTATATTATAATAACATTTTTTTCATTTAGTTACAACACAATAAAGTGTCAATCTATTAATATATAAAAAGAAAATTATTTATCCAAAAAACTGAGTTGTTAAAAATTATAAACTGTTAACAACATCAACTTGCCCTGGTCTCCCTACACCAATTAAATAATGTAATTTTAAACGTTCCCTATTTAAAGATTAAAAGTATAAAGTTAAAAAAAAACAATAGATACATTTCTAAATATTTAATGAAACACAAAAACCTTATAATACCCTTTCGTTTTAATATTTTTTGCATTTTTGGGTTTTTAAATACCAAAACTGCAAGTAAAATAATTTGACATTTGAATTTTTTTTTTCCTAATTGAATCTGAATGAGATTTTTTGTTACTGTTCTAATCGCGTGATTTCGTTTTTTTTTGGATTTTGAATGAAAAATCTGATACCTCGAAAAACATTTCCTATCATTCATATAAATATTTAAAAATTTTCTCGGAGTATTTATGAGTTTCTTAAAATGATTTAATTTGTGCCTATGCAATTATATTAGCAAAAAAATTTAGTGATAAATATTAATATTTTAATCAAATAATTTAATTATATTCTCAGTAAGAAGAGTTTATAAAAATCTTGCGATACTTTTTCAAAGGATCTTGCAAAATATTTTATTATATTTTATTTGACTTGCTCAGCATTTGTAAGGACGGAATTTTCGCATTTTTACTCACTTCCTGATATCCTAGTATGCTGAAATTCCGTAAACTGACGTATTCTCGATACCAGTACAATATTTTTTTCCTTTTCATAACTTAATTATGAATGAATTAATTAATTTACTCAAATTTTATAACAAAGGCGCCAACTAGTTGTTAGACCGAGAACACATAATAAAAAAATAATATTATTTATTATATTGAATTATGTGTTGAAGACTGAAAAGAAGAAAAAAAGTGTTTTTTTAAATTTTTTTACAAAATTTAATAATTTCTGAAAGTAATATAATCGATAATTTGTGGCGATAGGTATCTCTAGCTTCCATGGAACCAGGCCGGCATCTATTTCCCATGCAGCAGTCACTATGGAAATCAGCGAAACCAGTACCACACCTCTTTCTACGTTTCAAAGGTATATATAATGTATTTTATTCCTCGATCATCTGTAACAGCATCATAAATATTATTTGTTAGTCTTAATGTTCATAATATGTTCGTCTAATATTTGTTAAATAAATATCAATGTTTAGATAGCTTTGTGTGTTTATTTTACTTCCAAAGCTGCAGTGATGACACGGAATTTTTGGGACCGGAATTTTTCACAACCAGAGTTTCTACAATATGTGAATTTTCTATCGCAAGATACAGTCTGCTAGTTGTTTTCCAGTTCTTCACTGTTTACGATGGATTTTTCACCATTGCATAGTCATCTTTGGGCATGTTCCTTCCTGAACCGTTCTCTGGACTTTTGCTGTATTTATTCTCCAGGTCTCCATTGTTCATAATGCCTAAACACGAAGAAGATTCAGCTCCTGAATTGTGACGTGTGGCAGTCAAAGCACCTCCTTTCTGGAAAGGTAACTCAAAACTTTGGTTTCTGCAGCAGTTTGTAACTGCCGGAATCTCTCAAGAATTTACTAAGTTCCATTGCGTAGTTTCTGTTTTAGATTGTGATGTTCTGACCTGCGTCAGCAACTTGATTCGTTCCCCTCCTTCTTATAACTCTTATACTCAGTTGAAGGATAAGATTATTAGCCGTTATGTGGACTCCAAAAACGCTAGACTTAAAGCATTATTGCAGAATATGCAACTGGGGGAATCACACTCTTCACAACCGTTGATGTAAATGAAAGAGTTAAATAATGGTCGCGTTGTGAGGAAATTTTTAAAACTCTATTTATGCAGAGATTACCTCTTTCCATGCAACAGACTTTGTCTGTTTGCGAGGATGGTTTATATAAGTTAGCAAAAAATGCAGATAAAATATGACAAACAATGGCTAGTGCGTCTGTTATTGGAGAGATGGTATCAACTCCTTCTTTAAGCATGCTGGAAGCTAAAGTTGAAGAACTCACCAAACAGGTTCAGCGTTTGTCTATGGACTTATCTCGGCATCAAGGCCATCGTAGAGGTTCGAGAGAGCGTTCCCTAACTGACTTCAGTATTACAAATCATTGGTATCATACACGTTTTGCTAACAAAGCTAGAAAATGCGTGAAACCGTGTTCTTTTTCGGAAAACTTCAAAAATGGTCGTCTCAAAATGGTGGTTCAAAAATGGCTTAATCGTTAAGATTCATTTTGACACTATGGCTAAGGAACAGAAAACCGATAACAGTCTTGAGTCTTTAATCAGAACTGGTTCATGATTGGAACTTATTAAACTTATTCAGGATTGGAAACCTATTAAATTTTCATCTGGAGCCGAGTTAAGGTTGGAAGTCTCTACTGGCACCATGCGACGTTACGTTCCAGATAATTTCAGGAAGATCGATGCCATAAATAAGCAAGAAATAAGAAGAATCGAATTAAGTGCCTGCATTATTGTAATCGTATTGAGATAATTTTTGTGAAATTCTGACAATGACAATACTTAATTGCTAAATATATAAGTTATCGCAGATGCTTCAAAAGTGAAAATCAGTTTCAGTAGACCTCTCTTTGGTTTTGGTTTATAATTTGATATCTTTTTCTATAATACGTTGAAATCGTCTATAATTTGTAAAAATTCCTTCCGGTTCCGGCGAAGTGACGAATAGAATAAAAGTATTAGAATTATCAGAAAGCTATAAGTGTATTCCGCTATTTTATCTGTCATTACAATCAACCATGGGTTTTGAGTGAAAATTCTTAAGAATAGAATTATGAAGCAGAAGTATTTCAAGCACTTGCTTATATGACATTTTAGTTTTTGTTTTCGCTTTTGTCTCGAAACAATGAAATCTAAATTTTCTTCGTCTTCTGAAAGTTTTACAGCACAAATCCAAGAAATTTGCAGTAGGCAGAGAATCAACTTAAAATCTTCAAAGAGAGAATCCTTTGTAAAAATGTTTTTATTCACCCTTTTCCGACTGATTTCAGATTCAATAATTTTTGGTGATACTTGTATAATATTTTCGTTCCAGGAGTTTCGTCGATGCATGCTTTTAATATTTAAAACCATTTCATTTCTTCTTAGAACATTATTTATCTGCTGTTAGTCTCAACGCTTACAATGAACGTGTATTATTAATTTATTGCAGGATCACAAATATCTCTCTGTTTCGAAACATACCATGTGTGAAATCATGTTACTACCTCTTTAAGTTACGGAGTCTCTTGATGCTATCATATGCAATTAAGTTTGTGCTGAAGTAGAATTTTGAGGGCACAATCCTTGCCAATCATTAGCTAATAACAAGTATGGAATTCAGCGCATGACAGAAAATAATTTATACAATATTTTAAAACTCAAAACCTTTTATATGAATACATTCAGTATTATTCTTACCCAGATAGCACGTAAGTGTGCAGCAAGTTTGATTTTGACTTGTCATGGCAAAATTTGACGCGTCAAACTTGAATCGAACTTGTAGCAAGTTCGATGTGACAAATAGCGCCACCTCTTTGCAAATCAAACTTGCTGCAATTTTGCAAAACAATCTTCCTGCAAAGATAGCACAATAAAGAGATAATTATCTTTGTCTCTGTTTTAAAAACATCCGATTTTTAATAGCATCTCCTAGACCGTAATTCTTTTTTATTATTTCAATAAATCAATGAAAATTTGTGAAAAAGATAACTTTTTTATAAAAAAATTTTTTGAAACATTTTCCATCTTTTTACTAAATATATCACTCTCACTTTAAAGAAAACTATATCGCCTTTTTCTTAATGTTGAAATTTTAACGTTTATAAACAAAATTAAATCTAAAAAAACAGTCAGCGTTTGTTGAACAATAATAACTAGACATTTTGTCCCATTTTAAAGTAATTACTTTTGAACTCTAATTTCATAATTTATTTTACTAGCAAAACGTAGTTATTAGCAAAAATCGCTCTCTTTTTGACTTTAAATCATATTCTCAACTCAAAAAATTAATGAAATCCAGAAAATAGTTAAAAATAAATCGTATACGAATCGAATGGAACGATGTATTAGCGAAATCTATCTTCGCCTCCCAGAGTTCGACTGGCTCAACGGTTAGCGTCTCCGCTTCGGAACCGGGAGGTCGCGAGTTCTATCCTGGGTTGTGCTTCGTATTCTGTTTTTGCTTTAATTTGCAATAAGTTTGCACGGCAAGTTTGCTGCAAGTTCGTTTCATGGTGACTTCGGAGCTTTTGTTAACTTGCTGCAAGCTTACTGCAAGCTTGCACTCTTATCATGACAAATTTGTGGCAAACTTGCACTCTTGTCATGACAAATTTGTGGCAAGCTTGCTGCAAACTAAAATTGCTATCTGGGTAATGCTTTTATAAGTTATTTAATTTGGATATTACGTGCCATTTTGTTTGATTCTAATAATACTGATCGTTTTCCAACTATTTTCGAATGAATAAAATGGGTTTTGGAGATTGGATTCTGAATATTGATGAGTTCTTGCAAAGCATTTTAATGGATTAAGAAAACTAAATCTGAATTTTTTACAAATTTCAATCGATTAAATACTTACTTTGATGACACCATGCCATGCTACATATTAGTAAATGGAATTTTTTTATGTGTTCTGATTATTGTAACAGCTATTTGTTAAAAGCAATGAAAGCACTCTACTTTGTAACTCCTCGTTCATCTCAAAAAGTAAATATAAAAAAAATTGAAATATTTTTATAGAAAAAGTGTAATAAAATTATCTTTAAAATAATGTTTCAAATTTACTAATCAAAATATAGTTGAATGTTGAGCATCTAAAGCAGTCTGCACGAAAAAATAATTCGATTCCTTGAATTTCATTCAAATAAATTAATTTTTAACGCTTCCCATTTAAAGAATTTTAGAATTAGCTTAAAACTGTAATAAATATATGTTTGAATATTTCATGAAACATTTTATTTTTTGGAATAACCTTTAATATTTAAACTTTTAAAATTTTAGTAGTCTTACATGGTTAGATTGCAAGTGAAATAATTTGAGACTTTTGTTTTTATTTTTCTTAATTTATTCTGAACGATATATTTTCGCGTGATCAAAAGGTTTTCCCTTTTTTTCTGGGTTGCTATCAGATTAGAAAATAAACTTTAATTCTCAAAGATTCCTCAAAAATGCAAAAGTGACAAATATGCATCCGAGACCAATATTTGCTCCACAGACAAATGAAGCAGACACGTGATTAATTACCAGTCTGTCTTCTCCAAATCTATAATATAATCGGCTTTTCTCAATGAGTTCGTCATTCGGATTGAGTAGCCATTACGAAACTGAGTAATTTTCAAAAGTTTCGGGGATGCAAATCGCGAATGCTTCGTGATAGGTCTGATGTAACATGTTGCGTAAAAATTCAACAACCGAGACACTTCTTTACCACATGATAAGTATACTTTCAGAGCTTTCACAAAAAAAAATACCTCTGATTTTTAAGGAACTTCTTCAAGGTATTGAAGTACTTAGACAGGTCTCGTGCAATGCTGAACAATGCCTATGATAACATTCCTTCAGTAATAACAAGACGTATGAACTCTTATCTTATGTTATAAATCTGAATCTTTTTTTTGTTCTCCAAATTGTCTTTTTTTTCAAACTCCAAAATTCGCGGCGTTCTCCTTATTGTTATTTATTTACGAAAACTCAGTATCCTTTTGCTTTTCTGTCTGTTTTATTGCCTAATTTCAAATTCTTTTTTGTTATCGGGGCACGTATATATTGGAATAAAATTATGTCTGGTTTTATTCTTTTTCTCTAAATTATCATACGAAAGATATCGACGAATGTGAGGAACATGTCTATCCAAAATTTACAGAAATTGTTCAAAAAAATCGCCACCAACACAGAAGCAGACTTTTCATTCTCAATGTAGTGATCGGCACACATTAGCTAAAATTCCAGGCATTTCTTCTGAGGCAGCAGAAACAACACAAATACTAGTTATAAAATCTTCATCGAAATTGATGAAAATCCACTTGCAGATGAGAGGCATCATTGGGCCTCTCAGGCAGAAATACTGGAATGAGTGATCGGATGAATCACTCCAGTCAGAGGCCCTAGTAGCAAACGGACCGATGAGTTAAGACTGGGCATTGCGTGGTAATTTGTTCTTATAGGTTTGTACCAATAATTTTAATGCAACCTGTATATTTAAATTTGAAAGATATGACATGTCATTATTAATCTCGCAGGTCAATGTTTTTAAAATCTTCTGCAAAACAATCTTTCTCCGTTCTGCAGAGTGACTGCAAAAATGAACGGAAGAAACAAGGAGAATTAAACAATTGTCTGTTTTAAAAATTCTTTAATAATTTCGCAGAATTTCTTAAAAATAAATAAATAAGAAATACTTGTGTTAACACAGGAAATTTTGGCAATAATAATCTTTCTTATGATTTGTATTGATGTAAATTCTATTCTCTTTTAATCTCTGCATTCTCAGTCAAAATTTCAACGTTCTTTTCCTTAGGTGCCCAGTAATATTCCGTAGGTGAAGAGAGCGCCAAAAGCTGTAATTATGAGTGATCTATCTAAAATGTAGATATTCCATAATGTTAGAAATTTTTCTTGGAGGAAACATTTTTGGATTTCAAATTTCAATTCTTTATTTGTTATTGGCATCGCATACTCTAAACTCATCACAATGCTCTCGCAAGTTTTTTTGGCTTCATTCGCGATCGATGCTGGAACCATGATTAGCAGTAGATGGGACAATGCGTATGCTCCGACGGCGAGCAAGAACAAGAAAAATAATGGATACTCATCGGTACCACACGCAATTCGGTAACCAGTATAAAAAAGTTCAGACATGCATAAAAGTACTATAATAAAGACAGGAAAAGCAAAACATTCTTCGACATGATTCATGCAGTGTACTATTTCTATAAATGCTTTATATATAATCTTATGTTGCTGACAGAAACTGTTAAATGTATTATATGCAAGCATATGGTTGTAGAATCCTCGAATGTGTAGACAGACTAAGCAGTAATAGAATGCAAATAGAGCGATAACTGAGTTCATTATTAAAAAGTACAATAAATCGATGCCATAAATAATTAAGAAATATGAGGAATTGAATTTCAGTGACTGCGTTATTCTATTCGTATTGAGATAATTTTTGTGAAATGCTGCTAGTGACAGTGTGAAATTGATAAATATTTAAATTATCGCTGAAATTTCAAAAATGAGAATCAATTTCAATAGATATCTATTTAATTTCTGTTTATAATTTGAAAACTTCTGAAATAATACGTTCAAATCTTCTGTAATTTGTAGCAACTCCATTCTGTTTTGGCAAAGTGATTTATAAAATAATAGTGTTAGAATTATCAGAGAGCTATTTGTTAATTCCACTCTTTTGTCTGGCATAATGCAGAACCATGTAATTTGAGTGAAAATTCTTAAGAATTGCACGATATAGCAGAAGTGATTCAAATATTTGTCCACATGCCATTTAATCTTCTGTTTTCGGTTCTGTCCCGTTGCACTGATATCTATCCTTTCTTCACCTTTTGAAGAATCAATCCCTAAAATTCGCAGTAGGCAGAGGATTAGCTTAAAGTCTTCCATGACGGAATGGCTTATCATAAGTGCTTTTTTTGCTTCTTTGTAACAGATTTCAAATCCTTCAATTTTTGGAGGTGCTTTTATAGTTTCAGCATTTTCGCCGATGCCTGCTTTTAATACTGAAAACCCATTTTGCTTCTAATGGTGCTTCAATAATTCTACTATTACCCTTAATGTGTATGCAACGAATAAATATTAGACACTTATTATTGTTCAGCATTATTACTGAATGATTCATATGTATGTGTTTCGAAACATTGAGTGCAGGAAATCATGTTACTATCCCTTAAAAGACTGGATTGTCATTGGTTTCTAGGTATAATTAGAGGACACAATAGCTGCATATGTTTAGTCAATAAACAATTGCGAGCAGCCAATATTTGATTTCGCTGGATGTTTTCCAGCTGTCTCTGATTGTTGAATACCAATCGAAGTTTGAAATTCGGGATATGGAAAAAAATGGCATGCGAATTGAAATAGCTTATCTTCTTTCATTCAGCATTTACTTAATGGATTTAGGGGAAATATAATTTGAATTTTGTGCATTATTTGGATATATTTTAGAAATGCTAATGGTTTTCGAAAGCAAACGATATGGATTTACAAAGAAATGCGTAATTAACGAAATTTGATTTTGGAATCTGCACTTCGCTGAATTGAATGCGAAGTATTTTAATAAATATAAAAAACTAAAGTTTAATATTTTATGAATTTCATTTGGTTAAAGTACTTACTTTGATTTGCATATTTTTGTAGGGAGAAATTAGCAATTCGAATTTTTTCCCATCTTCTGATGATTTTAACCTCTATTTGTTAAAAGCAGTGGAAACACTTTATTTCGAAGCACCTCTACTCAAAGAGTAGCCAATGAGGATGAATTTTACGCATTTATAACAGTTTGTAAGGAAACTCATTAAGAATGCAATCATTATCCAGTTTCTTGAACATCATTCAAATTATGTAACTTTCAACGCTTCTTAAAGAATGATATCATATTAAATATATTTTTTAATGTTTACTGAAATACGATTATTTTTACAATAGCCTTTCGTACTGAATGTTTTTAAAATTTCAGTAGTCTTAAAGGTTTAAAATGCAACTAAATTTAAATATTTGCTTGGTTTTTTGGAATTTGTTCTGAAGTGCAAAGTTGCACTTTAGCTTCTATTTAAAGTTCTCCCTAAGTTTTATAATTTTTTAAACAATCCTCATTAGTTTTTTAATGTCATTCAAGATTAAATTTATTCCTTTTGACCGACGCACAGTGGTCAACTTTTGGTTTGTAACTCCACAAAATTCAAACTTTTGAGGTTGGAAAATGGGCTTATTTTCTCTCGGGATCGGTTGAAAAGCGACTGGAAATTATGAAAGCCGTAAATTGTTTTGTAAAAACCCCATCTTAGGGACATGATGTGAGTGAGGCTGAGTGAGGGACGTGAATGGAGGTTGAAGTTGGGGAATGTCTTTCAAACGCTTGAATCTCGTTTCAAAGAGCCACTTGTTTTCACTCTTTTAAGTCTTATATCGGTATTTTCCTGTCTGGCTGTAGTTTTCTCATGATATCTGTTTACAGTTAAGGTAAATGGTATAATTTTTAACTGAATTCTTTTATGTTTTCTATATTTTTATGGGATATATTAAATGTCATATTTTTTGTTTAAATTTTAAAATTCAAAGTGAATAGAAATAAACTTGTACAAGTTTGCACACTTTAGCAGTCCATAAATCTTTTATTTGATTGTTTTAAAGACACCCCCTGAAAACTCCAGAAGGGATTTTTTATTATTTTAATTTTTAAGATCATCCATGTCAGAAAAGAATTTTCACTTTTTTCTGTCAGTGATGGAAAAATAAATATCTGAGTCGAAGAAAGACTTAACGTTTAGGAAGACTTAACTGCTTGTTGTCCTAGATATGGATTAATAAATATTCTGTCGACAATAAATGGATTAATAAATATTCTGTCGACAATAAATTTGAGCACTTTATTGAAAAGATACCGAAACTAAGTGGTCAAGTACGCAATATAAAATATATTAGAAATTTTTAAGACGAGAATACTGAATGGTTTCAGCAGTATTATAAATTGGTTTCGACATTTATTTCTGATTTAGTTCTTCACAGGAACACATCAAAATCACGAAAAGTTCAGAACAATGTAGAACGGGATTTGAAATTTTAAAGATAGTTAAGCTGCTTCAGTGACGTTCTCCCAAACACTGCTACAACTACAGCTACACGCTAAAGTCAATTGAGCGGTTTCTGGACTCCAAAAAGGAGCGAACCTAAAAATTCGCCTTTTCGATCTTTTAGTACCGAAAAA
>BGPR01048613.1:0-11510 GCA_013235015.1 Araneus ventricosus
TAGGTTCGACAAATCTGGAACTGTAATACGAGGATACTTTTGAATAGTGGAGATATAGAAATGGAATGCACGACAAAACAGATGAATTTTGATAACAAAGAAGTAGGAAAACATTTGAGTATGTTTCTTGAATTTTTTGGCTTACGTTACTGTAATTGTAATTCAAGAATAATCCAAAGAAAAATATTTATTTTTTTGTGCATTTAGATGTACATACATTTTTGGAATATTTTTCCAGTGAACGTTCCAGTGCTATATTTTACTGAAATTCAAGAATTTTCCTTGTCATGTATTGTACTAGTTTAAGAATATTCCCGTATGTTCTTGTACTGTAGTTCAAGAATATCCCCTGCTACGTCTTGTGTTGTGTCTAAGAATAATTCCAAAGTGATGTATATATTGTTGTCTGCTTTAGATGTACACATCATTTGAACATTTTTTGGTGGTGGAAACCTCTGCCATATTAACTAAAATAATTTCTATTTTTTCATCCACTTTTGACACACTTTTTCTTTACTATCCTTTTCTTTGAACCTCTATTTTTTTTCTTATTTATATCTGTTATAAATAGCCTTTATTATCCTTGCTGATGTCTTGAAAGTCACAGTTTCACATTAAAGGAGATGGATTTCACAAATAGCATAAGAGGACTTGTCGAAAAAACTTTTTGCCGAATTCTTTTTAATAGATACTTGCTGTTTTATTATTTTTACAATAATGAGATTGTTTATTCATTCTAAATTATTAAAAATAATGTTTTTTTATATAACCAATCTGTATATCTCTGAACGAAAGCCTTCTATTTAAGGAGAATTTATTTTTTATGTCAATATTATTCTCGCATCCCATCTGCTCAATGCAATTCTAGCAAATGTTATATCAAAATAGTTATAAAATTGCGATTAACTTCTATTCCAATGACAATAATATTCTTGAGATTTTGATTTTTCTGTTTAACTTTCAATATAAAAGCATCGCCCCTTTCCCCACTTGAGCAGAATCAAAAATTTTACATGAAGGATTCATTTTCAATTTTTTTAAATTTTAGATATTATCTGACAATTTTTTCCTCAGCAAGTTCTCTCCTCTATAAACAACAATGAGCGCAGAAGAGACAATATTCAAAAAAGGAGTTACATGATAATTTTTTATTGATTTCCTCGTAATTTTCATATTGATTTGTGCGAGCTATTATCAATATAATGTCACATTTTATGATTGAAATTTCTTTTCCAAAAGTAATTTAAAATTACTTTCATTCAATAATCAATATTAGAGTAAAATATGTTCTTCAGACGAATAATTTTACATCTGTGTTAAATCATACTAGCTTGAGTGCAATTGAAGCAAAATAATGAAAAAGGAATATTTCATAAAAGACTGGTAAATAAAGGCGCTCTGAATAGAAACTAGCAATCCCATCTGCTCATTGTAATTCAATGGATACAAAACAATTATGCAGATTACGATCAATATGATCCAATAGCAATTAGTATTCTTTTTACAATTTTTGTTTTTTAATTGTAACATGATAAGGTTTCATAATAAAACAGCTTTTATTAGTCTTTCATAGTTTGAACAGAAAGAATTGCATGAATGCTTCTTTGAGTTTTTACAGATTTTCACAATTTTATGGAAACTTTTTTTTGCCTCGTATTCAAAGTTCTCTCGTCTATGAAACAACACAGCTACACAAAGGGTATTACTGATTATTACTGTATTACTGATCAATTGTAATATTAATAACGTAATTCTTACTGATCGCAGTTTTCATAATTAGATATACGCGAGCTGCAATCAAAATAATTTCCGTTTGTAACTTAGGAAAATTATTTCAGTGCTTGGGAAATTGGATTTCATTTATACTATATTAGGAGTAAAATATGTTCTAAGAACAAATATTCCAGTTTGTGTTGAATAATATCAGCTGAATACAATTCTTAAAACAAAGTAATGAAAATATAAAATACGTAAGATAAAGGACTGACAATATTTAAAATATACTGAATAGAAACTTAACAATCGCATTCACCAAAAAAGTTTATAAAAAAGTAGCTATCGCACAACTTACTCAATAACAAATATATTCTCTTTAATTTTGATTGTATCTCTAAGGTAGATAGATCAAGAAGTAGAATCTGCTAGAGTTTTAAAGTTTTGATTGTTTCATTACTTTTTTTTAAAAAAGATTTTGCATTACACAAAACTTTTTTGACTCATTAGCAAGTTCGTTCCATCTATTAAACAAGAAAATTAAGAATCAAATTTTGATTATCGGAGTACACATATTATAATTTAATTGATTTTGCCGTAATAGCATAACGAGGAGCTGAAACCGACAGGGAATTTAAACGTTCCATCACCAGGTAAAAAAGACCAGTGTCTTTAAAATATGCATTGAAAGAAATCTTAACATTTTAATGGCGTAAAAGAAGCGATGATTCATCGAAAGAATCATTTCTTATACACAAACTGCAATAATAATTCCAGCACTACTTAATTAAATGCATTTCTACATTTTCGAAATCCATATCAAAAAAGTTTAGTTTTTTAAAGTTTTTACATTGGTTCTTTTTCGCATGATTATCTCTGAATAAATTGACCGCACAGCAAACACTATGTACATAGAAATATATGCCAGTTTTTCCTTGAAATACAGCCAAATGTTTGATTATTGTATAAGAGATAAAATAAATTGGCTTAATTACTGAATATCTTGATATTCGCTGATTCAAATTCTAAACAAATTTCTGCAATCAGAGGCAGGTAGTGTGCGTGTGGAGTGCCTCTGAACTAAGAGAGTAAACAACACCAAGGAAAGAAAGCAGGTAAGGTAAAAACTACAAACATTTGAATACTGTTCTCACAGTAAATCAAGAAAGTAACTAATAAAGAATTATACAAAAATACATCAATTACATAATACAAATATTATAATAAAACATTGAATATCAGAAGAGGTCTCAGATTTTCTGCAAGAACTGCCACTCAACCTCATAAAATTTTAGTCGTGAAATCTGGGTGAGTTTAGGTATTTTGAGGAGGCCATAACAATAGGTCTGTCTAGTGGTGGTGACTCAAAGTGACAAAATTGGGAGATGGGGAAATTGAGAATAATTAAAAAAGTATCCCTGAGTATAGGGGCAGAGAAACGTACCTTAAAATTTAGTTACAAAATTAGGTAAATCTTCCAGCATCGTTATTTTTGTTCTGCTTAGGCGGCTAAAATGAAATAAAAAATTTGTCTCCTTCTTCAAAAAGTGTGGGGGCGATCGTTCCCCATTCGTGTACCCCACCCGAATAATTTTACGGATCAAAATGCGCTTTCAATACATTAAAGCAACAATAGGGAACGTATATTCTATTCTAAATCTTTTCATTCAGTCCCAATGATAAAAAGAAACATTTTAATGTGTAGTAATCGTACAAAAAAAATCATTTCTCAAGAAGGACAGAAGATACTTTGAATAACAGGTGGGCAAGATCTTGTCAATATTCAAGACAATTACATCGATCACAAATGGCTATGGTAACTTTCGTAAACAACGATAGATGCTAAAATTTAAATATAATACAGAAGACAGCTTTAAATGTTTGTACGTAATAATTGCCCTTATTTGACCTTCTTTGTCATGCGGACTCAGGACAGACACTGAAGCAACATTGGCCACACTAGATATACACATAGATATTTGTTGTTTGGAGAACGAGTCCCCAATTGTACGAACTGTGGCGTGGTCGATTCTGCTGCCCGTTGAGTGTCCGAACTTCACTTCTCATCGTTTGACATACTTCAACTCATCTATTAAAAATTTACAGGGCATGGTGAGTAAAATACCACACCCTAAATTTTGATTTTTAAAAGCCATTGACTTTCTTTGTTTTATCTGAACTTTTAGTATTTTAACCATGCCCTTTTTCGTTCTAACTGGCCAGTGTTTTCAACTACTGATGTAGATTTTATATTTGTACTGTTGAAATGTTGGATCGTGTTTTCCTCAAGATTGTTTTTTATCTCTGATCTTAATAAATCGTCGCTTAATAAGCAATACCACCTATCTCGCTTTTTTGTAATTTCAAAAAGGAAGAAAAAACTAAAAAAACTGATATAAATATTAAACCACATGTTCCTACCAGATGTGAAAAAAAAATTCAGAAATATTCGCTATTGATTGCCAAAAATTCAGTTTTTTCTTCATGTTTGACATTTCAAAAAATTGGGATAGGTGGTGTTGCTTGTTAAGCGACGGAATCTCGTGTTTGGCACAGCTTGTGCTAAACTGGACCTTGCTCCAATAAAATATACTAAACTATTACTACTACCACTGCTATCATTCATGCGCTTTCGATGTATGCGCTTTCTAAATCTTCTGAATCACATCTTTTGTCATCATTTCATTGAGATGTATCGTAGACTGTCTTAGCCCCTTCGCACCCATCATGCTGACGTGCATCGAATTATCGCAGTTTTAGGCTTTTAAACTAAAATGTAATCATTAATTAGCTTCATAATTTGACACAAAAATTACGTAGAATCCATTAGCATCTCAAGTATTCTATGCCTTCTTGGATGAACTAAAACGACAGCCCCTTTCCAAAACAGGAGGGATCATCTTATTAGATAGCAAAGAAAATGCGACTTTGTCTGACTACATGCGGGAACGAATTTTTGAAAAAGCGCTTTAAAGTGCAATTTCAGTTCATTTTCTGACTCAATATAATTCAAAACAATGATTAATACCAGTCAGGAAATTTTATGTCACTTGAGATTCAGTAAAATGGGATAATTTAGGTAAAAAATGGGGAAAATTAGAGCAGAAATTCTAATCTATATATTCAAATCATTTCTCTACACAGCACATTTACAGCTATAGTGAAGGCAATGAACTAGGATCTAAAAAATACTTGCATTTAACAGGAAAGTTATGGCCAGTCAAGTATTCTCTTTTTCAGAATTTCACAAAATGCATAGGTATAATCAACGTTAAGCAGCTCTGAATCAAAAACTATTGATCTCAACAATATCTCTAGTTCATTGACTTTACTACACTTAAGACAAAATATATACAAAATTTCAAGGAAATATAGAGATAATATTTAGAGATATCGTGTTTTGCGTAAGAAACTTTTGACAAAATATAAGTCTTTCAAAAAACGCATTTAAAGTTTTAATTTGCTTTTCATTAAAAATATATTTATTTAACTTCTTTTGAAATGTGTCACATTTGTAAGATATACCATCTTTATTCAGAATCTTATCACATTATTTCATTCTGAGAGTCCGTAAATTTTTTCTAGCGTTTTTTGTCCCTTAGAAGTGACTATTCTATGATTATTGAGGTTAAGATATTATTTGAATGTAAATATTTACCAGTAACTATTCCTAGTTCATGAAATACTCATTTAAGACCATAAAATCAATCATTTAACAACAATTCAGATATCGATGTCCTAAAACATGAATTTTGTAACTCCACAAATGTGCATTTTAGCAAAAATGTCCATAGTAGCTTGTCGAAACTCAAAATCTAATTCAAATTGACATGGCTTGCAGATAGAGTATATAATTAATCGAAATAAATAAAAAGCAAATTAATTTATACTTCAGAGTGCGGTGCATTTGGTATAACGAGGGAAAACAGCCAACTTCAGGTTTCGTTTTTAGCTACCGTGTTTTATAAAAAATTCTAAAATTCCGTTTCTATTCATCGTAAAAGTAAAATAAATCCAGATTTAGGAATCTAAATAAATGCGCTTTAAAGTAAAACCAGAAAGCAATTTTGTGAATTTCGACCCAAAACCGTCTTTTAGACGTAGTACCTTAAGGAGTTAAAGCTCCTTCTGCCTGCAACAATGAACGAACAAAAGATATGCATAGTTTAGTTTAGTCATGTTTAAGTCCCATTTTGACGCTACACGAGGGCTATTTTGGTATGGACTTATTAATTTTTAAAAGTCGACGTATGACGAGGACGACCCTTGAGGTAGCACCCCCTCTCGAAACTTGCGCACCACACCACCGCAAGGACGTTTTGCCCAAGATTCAGATTTAACTTGCAAGGAGATAGGCATAGAAAATGTCAATTATTACGCAACCAAACAAAACTTTATGCTTTTTTCGATGTGGTGTTTTTTCTTCCTATCTGTTTTACAAGAAAGAACGGAACGTTTTTCGTTGTAAATAGGTATTGGGAGTTTTTATATCTTTCCTCATTTAATTCCAGCTAATATTTGAAATTACCCTCCTGTGTGAGTCGTTTTCGGGTTGATTCCACAGCGCCAAGTGTCGATTAATTTCTTGTAAAAATTAAAATAAGGGAAGAGACAAAATCAACGAAGGTGAACGAAAAACATTCGTTTTGAAGGCCTTACAGCTTCCGCAACAGAAGAAATATCAATCATATCGATTTTATGGTTCTAGCAAATAACAAAATCCAAAAAAACTTACACAAATAAATCCATGGACAAAATATTTGAACTAAGAATTCGCGCCATTTTTATACACGATGTAACCGTCTTCTGTTTTTTTCTTTTGTGAATTTATCTTTTTAAAGTTAAGTAGGTAAATAATATTCATTTCTTCTTCGAGTATAAAGGAAAAATAAGGATACAGAATTATAGAAGATTTTTTTGTGTGTGTGTGAGGTAAGGTAAAATATTGGATACATTTTCCTTGCAATTCCAAAAGTATAAACTTTTTGTGATTTAAAAGTATTCCATGGCATTCAAAGCAATCTAAAGGCGCTTCTTTCAAATCCATAAATCTTGAAAAATGTTGCTTTTGTAGAACAACGCCAACGCAATAAGTCTTCTTTTTTCCTCCATTGATTTTTTTTCACACAATATCCCAAAATCTTTTTATGGAGTACAAGCTAATGAGTTCCATTCATGAGCATTTTTTGATTTTGGTTATAACTATCCCCGACTTATGATTCCCAATGTACTGCAAGTGGTGTTACAAGGGTTACTGGTTTCTGGGGTAACGCATACTTTTTGTTGATATTTGTCTCTAAACTGTGAAATTGATGGACTAACAATTCGTATTCGTTATGTAAACAAGGACTGGCACCTAGTGTATTATTACCCTTATTGCTCAAAGCCAATGTGAAGAGCACCTATGGTCATTTTCCCAGTCTGCTTTGGTTTACTCAGTGAGATACAGTAGAACCCCGCTAATCCGAAATTCCGGTTATTCTGAACCGATTTTATTTTCGAAAATTATATGTAATTGAAAAGATTACCTGAAAAAATTTAAATATACATACTAAAAACAAAAAAGTACTTTTTCAGCGTACTTTATCAGCAATTTTGTACAAATTGAAGAATCGAATGCAATTCACCGTAAGATAAGGTCACTTCATACAGGAGCACATCCATTATTCTAATGAAAAAGGGAGACATATTCTCCTTCTATTGCTTTTGAATAAAATACTTCAAGAGATAGTAGTACTGAGTACTTATAACTTGCATTTTTTTAGCACGCATCTTTTCCTTTTCTATTTTTATCAGTATTTCGGGTAATCCGTATTTTTTGTAATCCGAACAGGCACCGGTCCCAATTGATTCGGATTAGCGGGGTTCTACTGTATATGAAACCCTTCCCATGTTTGTGTTTTGAATTTTCCATCTAAAAAATTTAGACCCTGGGGTAAAGCATTCTTTTTTCGTACATTTTTTGTGATATTTGACTTGAAACAATGAAATTAATGTACTAACAGTTCGTATTCGTGACGCACCGAGGAACTCGTGCTTATTGTATTAATACCCGTGTGGCTCTAAGCCAATGCTAAGTGCACCGATACTCATGTTCTCAGTCTGTTTTGGTGTACTTAGAAGGATATATGTAACCCTCCTCATGCTTGTGTTTTGAAATTTTGGAAAGAAATTTTCTGCTTACTGCTTTCGGAGTACTTTTTACGTACGGAATATTGATATCCAGAATACATTTAGTTTTAACTCAAGTGGCTTGTATTTTAACACATAATTTACGTCATAAATTATTACGTTACAGATCTTGATCTTTTAAAAAAGGCTTTTTTATATCTTTTAACTCTTTCGCTCCCAGTGGTCTCACACTGAAACCACCTATTAAACTTTCTTTAGGATGTAATAATGGTGGTTTTATTGCACAATCAAATGCATAAATGGGTAGCATAGGACGCCATTTTTTGGCACGTAACCGAAGTTTCAGGATATATTGCAGCGTTTCATCAGTATCGGCGTTTTTTTTCGTGTGATACCATTTGAAGAGTTTCATAACCTTTCTTTTTTGTATTTTGTGCAATAAAATTTCAATATCGCTTGTGTAAAGGTTGGTAAGTTATTTCTCAATATTTCAGGCCTGTGAGTGTTACTTTAAATGAATATCATTTACCCATTCTTTTTAGTTGAGATATTCTGCTATTGTTTATCAGCATGAAGTATGAAGAGAGAGAAGAAGAAATATCAAAAGGATATGTAGAGAAGAGACTCAAGTTGGAGGATACACAAGAATTGATTGCTAGCCATCAAATGGATGGACACACACAAAAAAAAGAGGAGATATATTTTCTCTCAAATTTTCACAATCCGGAGGAAGCGACAACAATGAATAGGAGATTTTAAGAATAGAACAATATCAAAAGTCGATTGTCAAGTCTTAGAAAAAAATTACAGTGAGAATATGGGATATGTTGACAAAGCCAACATGCTGAAATTTTTGTAGGAAATTAGCAGAAAAATCAAACGCTGGTGGCTTCGTGTATTTTTGTGATTTTGTTGTCACGTTACAAATTCGTACATCTTCTTCTTTATGAGTAGTGAAGGTCAATCCTTAAAACTGAAAGTGTTTCGAATTCCTATAGAGTGAGAATTGATAGTACTGTGAAAACGTGAATGAAAAAGTGAATTCATCAACGTGCCAGAAATTGCAGACATTATGTTCCATTTGAGATTCACCAAAGAAGCGGTGGCGTCTATACATGGATAATCGTTGAGGTGGTGGTTTTATCTATCATAAAAGCGAATGCCAAAGAACAAATGGCAGTGCACATTTGAAATGTTCGACTCTGCCTGAAAGATAAAAAGACCTGTTTTCAATAGTATCATGAAAGCTCAATCAAAACGTATACTCCATTTATTATAGTGTAACAATATGTTTTCTGTAATAATTAAAAACAATTCAATGAAAGTTTTGCTGTTAATATTAATAATTTTCAATATGCGAACCTTAACAAAAAATAAACTTTTAATGAATACTTTTAAATAAAAACCCCGGGATAAGAACCCGGTATATAACGATACCTGGTTATGGCGAACTTTTCAAATGGGCCCAACAGAACTCCTATGTCCTATTGTATTTCTAATGCGTGCGTAAGGGAACTTGAAAAGCAAGGAATTTGAATATAGAACCAAATTACTCTTTCAAGCTGAATGGATAGAAAGCACGGAGGAATGCTTTTCCTCAAAGCAATATGAACATTTCAATGTCGAAGACAGTTACATCTGATGTGCCAAGTGAAGATAGGTATAGTTTCCTTCATCAAAGAAAAGAATGATTGTTTGACGATTCATGTTTAAATACGGAAGACGAAGGTGACATGAGTTAAAGTCCTTCAATTTCTGATGCGAAGGCGACAAGGAACATTTAGCAAAATTTCTTGGCAACAGTAACTGTGGATAAAATATTATGAACTCGTATTTAATTATCGATAAGAACGTAAATCGGTGATGGCGAACGTTTTGAGAAGGTCAAATTTGTTCATTTTGTACATACCCGTGGCCCTAAGTCAGTGGCATCACTTGGAAAAGGGGGGGATGGTGTGTAAAGGGCTACCAATAATTGAATTTTGATTTTAAAAGGGGAGATCTGACATTTTAAAAATTTTACAGTGGAAGAAAAAAATGGACTCTAAAAACATCGAAATTGGTTCCTAGATATTTAATATGTTTCACAGTAAAATAATGAAACTATTTATGACAACTGAAAAAATATTACATTATTAATTTTGAAAGAAATCAAATTTTAATTTTGAAATCTCCTTTTAACACCAAACAGCATGAACGTTTTAGAAATTCAAGGAATAAATTAATAAAGCCAAATCAATGAAACTTAACTAAATTCAAAATTTCTTTATTTGTGAGTAAATTTAAATTTAAAGATTGAAAATAAAATTCATTTCAAGTTATTCTTTTTTAATCTAAACTCAGTCTTATAACAGAGAAGAAAAAACATAAGGGAAAAATAGAAACCAGACATCAAGGAAACTTAAATAAAATTCGAAATTAATTATTTGTAAGTATAATACAATAATTTTAAAGTTATTGTTTTTATCTAAAATTCAGATTTAAAACAAAAAAGTCGTGGAAAATTATTATAAAGCCTAACATATCAGTGAAACTCAAATAAAATTTGAAACTTCTTTATTTCAATAACTTTAAATTTGAAAAGGTAGTGTTTTTAAGTAAATCGTATTTAAAAAAAATTCGTAAAATGGTTATAAAGCCAGAAATTAAAATTTGTTTATTTGTAATTAAATTTAAATTTAAACCGAAACAAAACGAAATAAAATTAAAAAATTTTGTTTGTTTTTTAACAAATCTAGATTTAAAAACATAAAGATAAATGTAAAAAGTGATGTAAATGAATGTTGGACCTATTAAGGGTCATTTGGAGATCCTGGGTGGGTTGGGATCTCTTGCCAAAAGAATGGTGTTCTTCTGGAATGTGTTTATAGTTTTTCGATATTCACATTTTATTAATCATAATCGTTCTCTCACTACTTCATGGCATCTTAAATATATTTCCGTATTTCTCAAACGAAATCTATGTTCCTAATCTCAATACTCCTTGTAAGTTGCACTCGGGAGTTAGAGCATTGTAATCTTTTAAATAACGAAACGAATTCATTAATTTTCAATTGGTCACAAGCGTAATTGACTTTACGAAGCTATATCAAGATAAAGTATTATGATAGTCAAAAATCTCGAACTCGAGATTTTGATCACTCTCCACGAGACCTCCCTTTGTCCGGAAAACAAAAATTTTGGAATTATGTCTCTGTGAACAACTGATAACTAGTTAGAGCTGGCGGGATGAAATTTGGTATGCAATCATACCACACACATTGTTTACAGGTTGCAAATACCTTAAGGAATCTGTCTGCCTGTCCTCTGTTCATGTTTACTTATAACTCAAGAGACTTAAATAGCTAGATGGATATTGCCCTCGTTGCAGTTTTTCATCAGAAATGTAAGTGTATAAAAGTTTTGGCAAATCTGTCATAGTTGACGGCCATAGTTTGTCTGTATAATCGACTACTTTTTTGAACGCACAATACTTATTTAAAAAAATTACTTAGATAATGGGAAATTTCGTATGTAGTCTTGAAAATCCTAATAGATTTGTTCCAATTTTTGTTTAAATCGGTTAGAAAAAAGGCGTTGAAATTACCAATTGATTCTTTCTCATTCTACGCAAAAACTATCCTTTTCGGCAAGCTGAAGGCAGGTGTAGTTCTACGTTAATATAC
>BGPR01048614.1:0-11509 GCA_013235015.1 Araneus ventricosus
CATTGACAGAGTAAACAAACAACTGGCTAGTGTGATGCAAAATGCTATCTAGAGACCCAGTGTTTGTGAAGAAGAAAGTGAGCTCCATTGGCAATATAATTTTTCGACATGTAGCGAAAATAAATTCCCGAGAATGTAGATTTAGTTTATTATGTTTTACACAAAATCAACTGAAACACTACAAACGGTAGGATGACGTGTGGCCATCGTGAGTTCGGGCTTCATCTGATCTCATTTACCGATGGATACATGCATGCTCAAGCTCAAATTATGCATAATGCATTCATGAGCAGGCAGGATTAATTTAATCCTCCGATCTTATCAATACAACGGCGAGAATCGGCATAAAATAAATAGATGGCGAGAACAGATAAGTATGTTTACAAATTGAAGCCACCGTCTTCTGGGTGTGGTCGAAGCTCGGGGAGGCAGCACCTGTGAATGGGGCTAACCGCAATTATCTGACTAATTTTCCTTCCGGGCTGGCCTGTCAACGAAGGCGCTTTCCTTGCGGTTTGAGTAATAGCCCTGGGGGTAATAGATATTTTTACTGGGCAACTTGGAAGTAGTACAAAATCGGCCTAACAAATTACTTATTGTTGGGAAACTTTAAGTTCGGATACAGGAAGCTGCCGACAGCGAATAGTTTTCAACCAGCGAAGGAAAAAAAATATAGGGGCGAGTGGAGTAAAACGGGATGCTTTGATTTTGGCGTTATTAATTCTTCTTTCCAGTGGACAAATGCTGAATTATTCTCCGCTGGGTTAGAAAAAAGAATGGTCGTGGTTTCCATTTTGTTGTTGTTAAATTCACTTCGTCTGTGAAGGTTTATTTGTTTTATGACGTCACCTCTCCAATGTTCTTACGATTTTAAACTATCCTTACTTAAAAATCATTACACCTTTACGCCTTTTTTTTACCGATTGAGATGAAAATTGGGCACAGATTTATAATTAATGTTATCATCATTGATACCTAGTTTCATTTATCTAAGCCAAAGGGCTTATCAGATATAATTTTTACAAGTATGCGATTATACAGACAAACAGACAGTCAAACTTATGACGGATTCGGTCCAGACTTTGATACGGACCTATATTCCTGATGATAAAACCGTGTACCAAATTTTATCCATCTAGCTATTCAAGTTTTTGAGTGTTCACAGTGAGTTCACAGTTTTGAGTGTTTTACAGTGTTCACATGACCGCGGACAGACAGACAGACTTCCCGTAGACGGATTTTGTCCAAACTTTGACAGAAACCTACAAATTATGTGTAAAGATCACATACCAAATTGCATCCCCGTAGCTCTAATAGTTTTCGAGTTATCGTGTTCACAGACAAACACACAGACAGACATGATTCCAAAATTGTGTTTTTCGGACTCGGGGAGGTCTAAAACGTGGAGATTCGTCAAAATCTCGAGTTCGAATTTTTTGACGAGTACAATACTTTCTCTTTGTATACTTCGTATACGAGAAAGTAAAAAGTTGTTATCAATAATGTTAATTGCTTAGGTTAGCTGAAGAATCGAATGACTCGAATTAATAACATTTGCTGGATTTGATTGCATTTTTACTTTCTCGTATACGAAGTACAAAGAGAAAGTATTGTAATTGTCAAAAAATTCAAACTCGAGATTTTGACGAATCTCCACGTTTAAGACCTCCCCGAGTCCGAAAAACACAATTTTGGAATCATGTCTGTCTGTGTGTCTGTGAACACGATAACTCGAATACTATTAGAGCTACTGGGATGAAATTTAGTATGTGATCATAACACATGATGTGTAGGTTTCTATTAAAGTTTGGACGAAATCCGTTTAGGGGAGGTCTGTCTGTCTGTCCGCGTTCATGTGAACACTATAACTCAAAAACTTCAATAGCGAGATGGATAAAATTTGGCACACAGTTTTATCATCAGGAATATAGGTTCCGTATAAATTTTTGGGCCAAATCCGTCTAAGGGTTGACTGTCTGTCGGTCTGTATAATCGCATACTTTTGAACGCAATAAGTTCTTAACAAAATTACTTAGGTAAATGAAATTTTGTATTTGGCCTTCTAACCTTAATTGTAGATTTGCGTCCAATTTTTGTGTCAATCCGTTAAAAAAACGGCGTTCAAATTGGAAATTTGGTTCTCCTTGTCTAACGTAGCCCTTTTGCGTAATCACGCCGGCTTCTGATTCTACTTCATCAGCCTGACCTTCGGAAACTCGTGGTATGACGTTTCGCGTATTTTTTTCCCCACTGCGTTTATGGACGCTTGTTCGTTTTACTGTCCTTTTAGCTTATTTTTTCTCTACATGTGTTAGGGAGTATACGAGAAAGTTTAGGGGGAATCACTCCCGCTGGTTGATTTTACAATTTATCGCATTTTTACAACAGTATTAGTTCAACGCCAAAACACATGAAATCAGTATTGTAGTAATTTCGCATGAACTTTTAAGGATAGCTAAAAATTACAGTCTATAATAAACCATTCAAAAGGCATAGTTATTAAATTAGTTATTAACCTGGAGAAGAAAAATTCTATAACTTTTTTAATTACTTACATTTTCTTGTTTCCGCCATTACCAACTTTTATTTCGTGTACCCCCAGGGGTACACGTACCACAGGCTGGGAACCTCTGATCTAACTCGTTGCGGTTAGAGTTATCGTCTTCAAGTGCACACCAACAGACAGATTTCCGTTAACGAATTTCGTTCAACATTTGATGAAAATCGATTATTTAGGCGTAAAGACCATATTCGAAATTTCATTTGTCTAGTGGGTCAGGCACTCAGAGAAGACAGGCGAAATGCACTGCCGCAAAGAGAGCGAAAGTCTCTGGTAATATTAGTACTCTACCCTTGACATTCCGGTCAATTTCTCCCCTCTGCTTCTGTGACGCTGTCAAGTTTCAGTGTTGATGCTAATTCGATCTAGTCAAACTGGAAACTGTTGGTGTTTTTATGTATTATAATTTTTCTCAGTGTTGCTGCTGTTTATTTTAAGATATATTCATAAGCAAGAACTAAAGTTTTTGTCGGTCAGTCGTTCTGAAACTTTCACGGCAGCAACAACAATCAAATTCTGCATTCGCTATTTTCAAAACAATTTCTTTCTTCCCAATTCGTATACTCCTCAAAAAAGTGAAATCTAATGGAAAAGACGACCTTGAAACCCTAAATACGGCTACGGTTAAGAAACAAAACAGACCAGCCGACCCTTAATCTCAAGTATCATCACGAATACCGTATTCGCTGTTCAGCCAAAGTGACTCTCAAAGAACCTCCAATTTTCCTCCTCAAATGTAATCTTTCTGGGAGGAAAAATAAAATCTCGCGATCGTTCAGCTGTTGAAATTCAATGAGACGTAGACGGCTTTACAAGACGAGAACAGTTTCGAAGAAACTATCGGTGACTCCTAGATATTTTTCTTTCGCTTCCAATCGAGCATCGCCAAGAGACAATGGGCCATCAAACAAACTATCAACTCAATTTCTTCAATTGCTCCACGTGCCAGAAAGTAAAATGAGGCAGTTTTCCTGCACATGGACATGATTTGCGTTCTTCCAAATATCGGTGATTTCAGATTCAATAACTTTGATGTAGATATTTTTTTTTTTGGAAAAGTAGATTTTTACACTAACAGTATCTTAAGACATCTTTAATCAGTGGCGGACTGGCCATGTTGCCAGCTTTCCCGATGGCAAGTGGGCCCCTTTACACATGAGTCAGTATGGGCCCTTAGGATATGGAGAAGGAAATAATTCTTTTTCTGGCAAATGCTCCAGTGCTCTCACAGTTTATTTTTAGTTTGGATTAAAAAGTTCTCAAAATGACGAGTACAGTTCCAAAGATACATTAGTTCGAAACCCCGATTCACTGGAAGTCCGCCGCGTATGGGGCCTGTTGCACGCTAAAATCCTTGTAGTGGCCAGAGCATCCTCCGTTGGAGTGGCGTGAAGTTCATAGAGGGTGACAGCTCAGGAACCGTCCTCGTCATCTGACAGTAGCTCAAATTACGAAGTCCGTCCCAAAATATCCCACCATTATTTACTTCAAACGGGCGTTACAGTCATTTATCAGTTATGGTCAGCTCTTGGTCAGAAAAATCAGACCATATAAGCGCGGTGACCACCTGTATGCGAACCATACTACATATTTAATTGCCTTTGAGGTTATATTCACTACCAGAATATATGGTATGTAAACAAATAATTAAACTTTTTAAGAGACATTTTAAAAATTAATTCTCGAGTAAAACACATTAAGAAATATGCAATATTTTTAGTGAAATTTATTATTACCTTACCAATCTAAGTACAGTACGCATACGTACGTGCATCCATATTCATTGCACTTATTTAAAATATACAATGAAAAATAGAACGTTCTTATTCATCACATGTAGTCCAAATGAAACAAATTTTCCTTTACTCTTTTCGTCTCAATTTCGACTGTATTACTTTTCAAACAGGAAGAGATAATTTCACCCAATAAACAGACAGATATCCACCTCATTGTTCTTGCAGGGAGAAAGGAATTATATTAAGTGGAAGCCATATAACTTTGACAACCAGGAATATCAAATGACTATATATAAGCGGTGCTTTAACCACATGTTGCCTATTAAGTTAGACGGGACTTTAGAGAAAACTGACCATATAAGCGGGATGACCTTATAAGAGAATACATACTTAACCGGTACTGACTGTATAACTAAACTAAACTAAAGCAAAGATACAGTATGTACTATATTCCCACAAAAATTATTTCAAATTCAGTCATAGAATTTGTATATTTGGGCATTTCTATTCTAATAATATTTATAATGATAATTTACTTATATTTAGTAATATATATAACAGAATCTTTAGATTAGAATACATTATGTTAAGTTATTAATTTTTAATTCGCAATGTTTATAATAAATAAAATTAGAAAAATTGTATATATAGTGGCATTGTAGATGTAGGTGGGCCCCAGTGAGCTCTGGCAACCACTGTTTAGGATCAATCCACCATCTTTAATCATTGAGCGTAGAGAAAGGCTGAGAGAATTACTTTTACATTTTTTAAAAACAATACATTTTAATACATAAAGACTCCAAATGATGTAATAGCAGGAAAGATGTACTATCGAATCTTAGTTTAAAATGCGATGCACTATAATTGGCACGAGGTATTTCAGCGGCGAAACACAACTCAAATCCAATTTAAATTGCGCTCAACAATTGTAAAAAATCTACGCGCTATTAAAATTCATAGTGTATCTATCTATTATTATCTATGACCGGCTATTTTCTCACGAACCACACAATTCTTAGAACGAGCCAAAACAACCAAAAGATGGAAAATAATCCAAAGTCATTTCGACCATTTAAGTTCCAGAAATTACAATTAGTTTTAAAAGATATTAATTAAAAGTGTCAAAATGGAGTGAAATATTGCTTTGCCATTAGTTGGCAGTTCCTTTGCTCCTCTGTCACATCTGTTGTTCTTGCATCTGGTTTGTATAAGGTTTCCTTTTTAAGAGACTTCCGCATTTTTGATTTATAAACATCAGGGAAAAATCGTTTTCCTGCATTTTCTTTCTTTTTGTCCACGGTGTTTCATTTCCGCAACATTTACGTTTGTTGGAAAATATTTATTCATTTTTATCCGTTTTTTTTCCATTGTGTCCAAATACGGGCATGCACCGAAAATATATATTACTGGTATTGCGTTTATCAGTTTGAGGTGTACTAATGAAATCGTTTACTCATTTCTGTTTTTTTTATTTGTTTTTATTTTTCCTTTGCACCAAAACAAAATATTATGCTAACCTGTTTTGAATTTATAAACATTGGAATTCTCGCGTTTTCTCAAGTTGCTTCTGTTTTAAAGCAGTAAAGACTAGAATTGAAAGTTTAATCCAACGAGGAAGGATTCAAAACAAGATTTAAGTTTGTTAGAGGGAAACGGTATTAATATTTGTAGGGAAAACACAGAATTTGGGCATATGAAAAGTGTGGATCCCGGATACACTGGCTTATTAGCTATACGATAATTAAAGGCTGGTTAAAATTTAATTAAAAAAATTTAAGATTCAAAGGATTTACTTCTTTTTTGGGGAGTTGACAATGTTATAGAAAAAATGAACAGAGGCAGGCAGCATATGAAAATAAAGTAATAAAAGACTTGATTTGAGAATATTTACATTTGTTAGGAAAGAAAGGTAACCGGGAATTTATTTGGAAAAAAAAACAGGAGCCGGGCAGCATATACCATTCTTACTTGATTTTGAGTATGGAGGAAAATACAAGAACGTTCATTGGTTAGCTCCGCCCAACGCACTTCAGATTCTTGAAGGGAGTGACGTCACAAAACGCGAACTTCAGATTTAGCAGGTTGCTATTCGTTCTTTGAACTACTAACTTTCGTTTGTGTTTTTTATCAGGTTATACTACTCTTCTTTTAACTTGCGATAAGATGGATTGCCAGAGCATATTTATATGGATATTACAACTGATAATTTACATAAATTCTATAAACTACATAGTGCGCGTATGACGTCTTAACAGCACTGGACCAATGAAATCGCTCAATTTCTCCATATAAAATCAAGTAAGGAATGGGAATATGCAGCCGGGCATGGAAAAATATGGATCCGCAGACCTCACGTGACCGCACTTCTTCTCCTGGGGAACCGGCGCATTGTTCAAGAATGGCCCGGTAGCCTCAATTTTACAGCTAGTGCTGTTTATAACAGCTGATTAACAACTATACGTCGATCGGCATACATCCCATACTCCTGTACCTGTAACCATTACGGACAGACAGTTTTAGTATTAGAACGAACAAGGATGAATAGGGACAAAGACAAAACAACGTTCAAATGGCGGCCGGACAGCGCGCGTTCTAATGAATTTAACTATATATTTTGCTATGCGTTTTTCAGCTATATATTAATATCATTGATTTTTCCGATTTAACCCTACTGCATTGATAGTATTTATCTTTTATTATATGTTTCCTTACCTTGTAGTTATGGACGTTTTCCAAGTCTAGTATTTCCAATTGTTTTAAAGAAAATTAGATATTTTTAAAACTTTTTTTTGAATTCTTGAAAACTTTTTTTTCATTTATTGTTTTCGACATTTGTTTCGGAATGGGATGTATAGATTTCTGTAGGGGTAGGGTTGTTGGTGCTTCTTTTGTGGGTTGAATTTTTTCGGGTTTTTTTTTTTATCAGTTTTCTATATGAATTTCAAAGTACCTTTAAAATGAAAAAAAAAAAGTTTTTATAAATCCCCCCCTCCCGGAAATTGTATTCTTTATTTCTCCCCAGCCACACAGTTTTGTAGATTTTCTTTTATTTTGGCCAGGTTCACATTGTAAATCAGTATTTTGCCACTAATCCATAATTACTCAGGATTATTCTGAGATGTATTTAAATTCCACCTGTTATGGATGTAGTATGCAATAGTTTGAACCATTGTTGTATAAATTGTGTATAATGCAGGCTTATATTTTGTATTTCCTAGAAATCACCCAGCTCTTCTTGGCTCTGAGACTGAGGCTATTTCACACCTAAGTGCTAACTGGCAGTCTCTCTTTATTTCTCTGTTTGCTTTTCATTTATTCCCCACCATCCCGCTAGGGGTGCTTGCACCCTTTCAGGTAGCATATAATGTGCTTTACTTCAGTTTCAGTTCAGAGAAAATAGCAGAGCTCGCTGATTGGTTATCTCACTGACGTCTACGCCCTTCCCACCCAGTGCAAAACTCACAAGATCATGCACGCTCTCTAGAAGCAAAATGCTTATGAATTAAAATGTATAATTAAGAAAAGAAGAAAATCATAAGGCAGCAATATTTAACAATAATTTAATGTTGATTTATTCTCGAAATGCCATTAGAAATATATAATTATACTTTGTTTATTAGAATTTCTTAAAAACGGTTTAAAAATTATGTAAATCTCATAAATTAATATTGTTGCTTTATGTTAAATATTTTTAAAAGGTACAACATAATGAATAAAAAAAGTACTTTTGAGACTAAAAATGTCTCTTAATATGAAACTAAAGAAAGTAATTAAAATTTATAAGCTGCATTGCTTATTTCCTACAAGAGAACTTCAGGTTCGGCGAAATAAAGCATGATCATGAAGACGCTAAGGAAGCAGCCAATCAGCGAGCTCCGGTTATTTCTCTGGCTTGGAATTGAAGTAAGGTCGGTTGCCAATAACAGGTGGCTTGAAGATGGTGTAGGTTCCTTTGCTTTCCCCGGAGAGTCTGTACTGCTCTCTAAAACCTGAAAGGTTGAGTCGGCTCTCTCTAGGTATTGAATGAATAGACTAACATGTTGGATGAGTGTGGATTTTTAAAACAATGATTTTTAGTCTGGATTGCCATATCCTCTCGAGGTTAACCCGAGAGAACGCGCCTTACTCCTTGGCGAACGCTAAGACAGCAGAGAGTCTAGAATGACCCCAAACTAAAATTCAACCATGCATCTTAAAATCATTCTTATTGGTGGAAAAAAATCGCTTTTGACTTTTAGACATTAAGAACACAGTGCTTAGCACAGAGCGATGTTAAACTCAATGAATGTCACTGACATCAAACATTGAGTATATTCTTATTTTCTTTGAGCATTTGTATTTTAATTTATCAATGTTTTCATACCATTTTAGTTGAATATACAGTGAATATTTACATTAAAATTATTTTTCATTATAAACAAATCAATAGTTCATTACTATTAGGAAAGAACTTATTTGAAGAACTTTTCATCCACGTAAATAGAACTTTTTCTGATCAACCATTTAGCATTTATTTAGATACTCAGAACATATTTAATTTAAATTTTTTTATTATTACATATTGAAATAATTTTATATTTAAGTAGATATTTTCTATGTTTTGTAAATATCCTTGCATTTCTCTTTTTACTTGCACTCACTTTCAAGAAGTTACTGCACAGAAAAATGTGTAAATCTTGTGTACTTTTTTGTTGTTGATGTTTTTTAAGTCAAACCCCATGACCAGCAATTAAAACAATTTATCGAGAATTTTAATAATATTTGAAAAGTAACTTGTCAACTTCGCAGGTTTGCGGTAGGAGCAGAGGGCCACACTGTCGTACGACTCTTGCGGAGAAATTGATGACCCAATTGCTTTCTTTCAAGTAATCTTGACAGCTTTTATCATTTTAAATCTTCTGCTTTCATCGCAATTAACGGACTGACTTTCTTTACAAGTCACGAGGTTCAAAAGGGAAAATTCCCTCTCCTAAGAGTACTTATGACGTTCTGCGCATTCAATTTTCTACCCTTTTTTCACGCCGAGATGTAAGCTTTCAACAGCATAACTCGCGTAAACACCTAAATTCTGGTCATGGAGCTACGTAAAGCTTTAAGTAGCTTTACCTGAATAATAGCATCTGATACCTAAATAAAAAGAAGATCAAACAAATTCGTCTCTTCTTGATGAAAATGGATTTGCTTTCATTTTTTGAAATGAATCTCTTACACACACACACACATATATATATATATATATATATATATATATATATATATATATATATATATGTAACACTCTCTCTCATATATATATATATATATATATATATATATATATATATATATATGTATATATATATATATATCATATATCCATAATTTTCTTTTAGGAATTCTAATAAATGTTATATATTTTAAAGTCTTAATGTATTCCAAAATCACTTTCTTAAACTCCAGTTTCGTTCTATTTCCCGCTCTGGAGGTATATTAAATCTCTCGTTTTGACATATTTATTGATAAAAGAATATTCTAATTTCTTCCACGCGCCAACATATATCGCGAAATCAGCGACTTATTGTCGCCATGAATTTCCCCTAAAAGACTTACGTAATATACTAAAAATAGCTATTATTCCCTTCACTTTGATCACATGTCTATCTGTTAAAATCCCTACCTGAGAAAAAGCAGGGATATTCTGTTCACTTTTGGCTTAAAACTTAAACGATGATGTACGTACATTTCGTCACTCTCCGATAATAAAATGAAAAATTAGAATTCAACTCGGCCTGTTTTGTTATGTAACGACTGCAATTTCGAATACATTTTATATATATATATAATAATTTCAATTAATTTTATTTCAAATTCTAATATTATATATTTTAAAGTCTTAATGTATTCCAAAATCACTTTTCTTAAACGCCAGTTTCGTTCTATTTCCAGCGCTGGAGGTATATTAAATCTCTCGGTTTGGCATATTTATTACTAAAAGAATATGTTAATCGCTTTCACGTGCCCACAGAAAATCATGACAGCGGTTCCTTGCCGCCATACTTTTCCCTAAAGCACTTACGTAATTTACTAAAAATAGGCAATATTCCCTTCACTTTGATCACGTGTCTATATGTTATTCCCTTATCTGAGAGAATGCAGGGATCTTCTGTTCTCTTTTTGATTTGAAACTTGAACCAAGATGTACGTACATTAAGTCACTCTCCCATAATAAAAGAAAATTAGTTAATAACTCGGTCTGCTTTTTATTTAACGACTACAACAACGAATACCTTTCATATATATATATATATGTGATAATTTAATTTTTTAACTTTCCGAAATAATCTTAACGATACCTCATTTTAAGTACTTCTACTTTCAACATAATTAACGTACTACAACTTCCTTTCAAATCACGAGTTTCAAGGGGAATTCCCTCTTCTGAGTACTTAAGCGTTCTGCGCATTCTTTTCTGCCCTTTTTCACGCCGAGATGTAAGTTTTCAACAGCAACGCGCCGCTCGGCGCAAACTTCTAAATTCTGGTCATGGAGCTACGAAAAAACTAAGTGCTTTACCTATGAATAATAACGTCTGATGCCTAAATAAAAGAAGATCTAAACAAAATTCGTCTCTTCCTTGATGAAAATGGACTGCCTTCTCCTTATATAAAGCCTGATCTTATATATATGAGAGGAAAAGACAGTTTATAATTAAAAGGTAAAGTCAGAACAAGCATTAAAATCTTATTTAAAACAAACGTTTCTCAAAAAAGCATTTTTTCGAAATGAAATTCGAACCTCTAATCCAAAAAATATAGCATGATAATGCTTTAGGCTTTTGTTTCGTCTGTCTCTGTATTATTCTAAAAGTTTACTATTAATTGTAGCAATGATGAAGTGCAGACAAAAAATGTATTTAATAGAGACTCAACGCGCGTGTTTGAAATGCAGCAATTTAAACAATGAAAAGTATTGTTTCATGTCAGTGACGAATCCGGGGGTGGGGGTGCTATGGGCTGCAGCATCCCCCCCCCGAGCTAAACCAGAATTCTTTATTTTATTTAAAATCACTACAACTGTTTGTTCTTAATCTTCCTCTTTTTCAAACAACAACAAGAAACCAGCGGGAGTGGCCTCCCCTAAACTTTCTCGTATACTTTTCAAACATTTGTCATTTCCCTTCCCCCTGCGTTGATAAAAAGTTCGAACCAACTGTAACCCAGAATGCAATGACTAT
>BGPR01048615.1:0-11509 GCA_013235015.1 Araneus ventricosus
ATTGAAAAAAGATCCATATCGGAATATATTAAACTACGATGGAATATAAGAGATTCTTAATTAAATATTGACAATAACTATGTAATGGAAGTTAAGAGAACACTTTTAAGGCTATTAAAAATTTTAAAAAGCATCTTGAAGGTACACAATTGGTTTATTGTGAAAAAATGATTTTTCGTAATCATTTATTAAGACATATGAAGAAATTTAAGCTTGTTAAAGAATTATCGGGACAAATGGGTGACAAGTAACGTTTATTTTTTCCCATATCTCTTTTTTTTTTAATTAGTAAGTTTATTTTCTTCTATGAACCTTTCGATTTTAGGACATTATTATTTAATATTATTTCGTATTTAAAATTCTAAATGAAATTAGAAGTGGAAAGAGTGTACGGCTTAACCTTTAACCCATGGTTTGTTTGCCGCTAGTAGGGATGAGTGGAGTAAAACTGGGTACCTTGATTCTGGCACTATTTAGTTCCTCTTTCTAGTGGACATATTCTGAATAATACTCTACTAGTCAAGAAGTAGAAACGGTCATAGTGGCTGTGTTGTTGCTGCGTCTGTGAAAGTTTATTTGTTTTAAGACCGTAAATCTAACTAAATAATAATGTTTGTTTTTAAACTATACTTAATTAATAATCATTGGAGTTATAAAAAAAATATTTAGTCCAGCTTGTTACATGTTTATTAAGGATCTATATCCTATCAAACGATAAGAATTTAGTCAAATAGTTGTGCAGTTCTTTTTCGTTTTTCATAATCTCGACACTCGGGGTAAAACCGGGTACGCCAAGTGTCGCAAGACCGGCCAAGCAATATTAATGATTATGTGAAGACGATAAAAACACATCAGACGTTGATTGTTTATATTTTAATGGTATAGTTTCTAACTTAAATAAATGAGATGAGTGGATCCAATGTAGAAACTATCTTAGCTGGGCCCACGAAACGGCGGTGGCGCGGAGAAACTAGACAATTCCTTTACATTCGAATTTTGTAACTAATATTCTTAAACTGTCATATAAAATAAAAACGATTGCAACTTTTCCAATGAAAATCGAGTTTTCTTAATTTTCCATAATGTTAATATGTGTAGGAAGTTGGGGTTTGATACGCGGGAACATTGATACAGTTCTTAAATTTTAATTATTGGAATGGCTCAAGATGCTCATATATATGCCATTGTAACCCTTAGAACAAGGTAAATTTTTCGGCCATGTTAAGTCAAAAGTTTATTTACAAATGAATCAAATCATTAATCTTCTAGTCGGAGACAACTGCTTTACGTGTAAATTTTCTAACTAATATTGTTAAATTGTCATATAAAATAAAAATGTCTGCACATTTCCACTGAAAATCTAGTTTTCCTGATTTTCCATAAACTTAACGTGTGTACTCGGTTTTACCCCACTAGTGGGGTAAAACCGAGTGGTCTAACTTTTTTTTATAAAAATATAATTGATTAAAAAGTAGTGAAACTATGATGTTCCTGGAAAGATATATTGTAAAAACGTCTTTTTCCGTTTCTCATGTTCAGTTTAAAGTCAGATAGCTCGCATTTATATTTATATTTTCTTAAACAATCACGGATAAAGTATTCTTAAGATTTCAGAAATATAAGTAAATACAAAAATGATCGATTCATTTACTTTAAAAGCTAAGTTTTCTAACTTGACTGCTAAAAGTTGAAAATAATTGGACACTCAGAGGGGTAACAAAGAATATTTTAATAAAATTTAATCCCTTTTTCCAATAATTTAGCTCCAACAGGCCTTCGAGTCTTAGTTTTACCCCTCTTTCCCCTGTATAATTTGTCTGTTCACTGCTTCACTGTTATTAATGTTTATATTTGTGGTTTATATGTAACGATGATGTAAGATCTCGCGGTGTCGTTGCATTGCTTCTATGATTCTAAAAAGTTACTGACATTAAAACATAAAAAATCTCTGCTACGGAATTGCAGAAAGTGAAATGAAACAGATGCATCGTAGAATTGCAAGGGATGGAAAGGTTTATTGAATAGCAGAAGCGTTTTCCATAGAGAGGATGTTAAACAAGAGAAGATCGTCTTAGTTTGTCGTTAAGATATTTCGTCTGGTGGCGGATCGTCTATTCGTCCTCGTCGTCGCACTCCACGTGGATCCTGCAGCAATTCGGGTAGTGCCCGGGTCTGGCAACAAGGCGACATCCGGGCATGTCTATTTGCGCCGGACTGCACCTGCAAGAGAGAGTAAAGAACACATTGAAACGTGATATTGTTTACAGACAGGCATGCATTATGCTTTTAAACAGATTTAGAAGACTGAATGCTTCGGCCAATTACTAATATGCTATGTATTTTTATATTATAAATTTATCTTTATATATATTTTTTATTTTATTGAACCTTGTATTTTGATGTTTTCCAATTTGTGCCTTGGTTTTTAAAAAAAATTTACTTTTGTACCTTTTGCCTTTATTTGGTTTTGTAAATTGCTTTTGTACAATTATTGTTTCTGTCCTGGATTTCTTCTGTTTATTTGTTTCAGTTATGTTGTGCCGTTCTCTTTTCTTTAAATTTGTGTGAAATCTCCGTTTTACATTTGTTAACTGTAACTTGTATTTTTTTTATTTATTTTCTATAGGTATCAAATATGTATTAATTTTTCTTTTGTTCGTTTAATTGGCAAAGTTAATTTTTTTTAATTTAAATTTTCCTTCAATATTTGATGTACATTTTGCTTCTTTTTCCACCATGTCTATCTGACTGTTTGGATGTTATCCTCCCTGAGAATGTCACTAAATCAAATAGACATTTTGAAAAGTTCATTATAATTAGAGTGAACCTGCACTCTAAAACTATAAGGTTGAGTTGATTCTCCTGGGTATTGAATGAATGAATGGCATCTGTAAATTCCTGCATGTGGCATGCACGATACCAAAATCCTATAAAGCGCTTTAGAGGACGCACTGTTGAACAAAGAGCTACTATATTTGCCACCAGTTACTTCTTGGGAAGAAGGTGCTCACTAAAAACAGTGTTTTCCAAACTTTTAATTGGAATTATACTTAATTTAAAATGAATGGTATTCTTCAATGGCATATTATCGCATAAAAACTATTTTTGGACCTCTTTGAAATTCAAAATATAAGCTTTTTCATATCTCAAAAATGGTACAAGATACGGGTACAATGTTAATTACAAAGTAGAAGAGCTTTATCGATTTAGTATAAAAAAGACCCCTTTTGTGCACATTATTGCTAAAAACAAAATATATTTGTTTGTTGGCAATTTCCGAAAATGTTACGTCACGAAACGTGTTAAAAAGAGAAAAAATAACTAATTATCGGAAGATACCTTTAGTTTAGGTGTTCAAACTGCTCTTCGTCAGCTATAATACAGACTTAGGCCTTTCTTTGAATTTCACTTTGTACACTTTTTAGCATATGAATTGGTGCGCTCGCTCAGGCAACAGTGATACGTCAAAGAAAGTCCTGTAATGTTGGTGGAAAGGTCGCATACACCTGCTCTTTGAGTTATTCCCACGGGAAAAAAGTTTATTAGCGCCATTTTTTTGTCCAAAAAATAACATTTTCTCCTTATGTCCATGTCTTGTGACGACACAATTTCGGAAAATTAGAACATACAAATGTCCCTATGAGCACAAGATATTCTACAGTATCCATACAATATCTTTACAATGTTGTACAACATTCAGAATATCGTAACAATATCGTGGAGATATCGTAAAATATCTATTGTGCTGATAGGGGTGTATTTTAAGCGTTTTGTTATTGGTCAATGCATCTTTTGTACTAAATTGACATCGCTCTACAACTTTATAATTGACATTTTGTCTCTATCTTGCACATTTTTAGAGATAAGAATGCTAACTCCAAACTTTTCCACTATTGGCGCTGTAAACGGTCTCATGGTTTTGCGCATAACCGTTTAACTCTACTTAGACACCACTTTCATGACTATAGTTGCCGTCGTTCTGAAGTTAAGGGGGGGTGGACTAATTTAAGTTGGCATCTTGTATATAGATGAGACTTACCCGTGACCATTGATGCCTCCCTGGACACAAAAGATTTTCTCGCACTTTTCGTCGTCATAACCGTAACCGCCAACGGGGATTCTTCCGAAATGTTCACCTACGCAGTAGCCTGAAATGAAATTTGATATGATTTAGTTCATATTCTGGGGAAATGAATGAAATCTTATACAAGGTGATTCAAAAAAAATGTAGCCAAACTTTCAGAGTAGGTCAGGCATACGATAAGACTCCAAAATCACATAGGTACAATGAGTGCACAAACACCATCTGGAGTCAGAAGATGGCATTTAAAATAACACAGGGGTGGCCAAAATTGCTGTTTCTTTTTGAAATTTGCACATTTTTTTCGATTATCTCCTCGAGTATCGACCATATAAAAAATAGGTTTTAACTCACAATTTACATTGACGATTTGGTCACGAGGACATATATGCACAGACCAAAAATTGATGAAGTCGAAAAAGGAATTTGTATCAACTTGCCTCACAGAAAGCTATTGATGCTCAGAAACTTTCACCAACTCTTTTGTGTGAAGTACACATTATTTACATGCATTTTCGTAAAAATAGCACGAATATTCGGGAGAATATAAAAGTTTTCTCAAAAAATTCGAAATTTTCCCTCTTGTTTTTTTTTGTTTATAACTTGCAGAGTTTTAAATTAAATTATAAGAAACTTACAGAATACATGACAATATGTTAGAGAAGAATTGAATTAAAATTTGAAGTAAATACCTTGAATATTAGAGAAACTATGAGCATTTGTAGTAAATAATTTTTTATTGAGCATGTGCGAAACGTAGAGTAATTTTTCCATCATAACTTCAAAGACAGATATATAGGGCAACTTATCTAAAAATTTCAGTTAAATATTATTAATATTCAGAAAGATATTTACATTTTGGCCCTCTCTGTATTATTTTAAATACCATCTGCTGCCTCCAGATAGCGTTTGCGCACCCATGTTCCTATGTGATTTTGGATGCTTATAGTATGCCTGTCCTACCCTTAAAGTTTGGCCACGTTTTTCTACTCATCCTGTACATATGTCTTCTTATTAAAGAAGTAAAAACGACTCTATCAATAAAAAAAGTTTTCAGGAAACATTACTCGAAAACAAATAATTCTGGAACGAAATTTTTTCTCCTCTGATTAGCAATAAATGGCGCTATTTGTTTTAATGCCGTTGTTAGCAACGTTCATTGAACTTAAGAAGAGATATAGCGATTGGAATACCGATGGTTATTGAAAACTGGTCTCGTTGAAATGCGAAGCTTCTAACTAAAGCCGAAGATTCACAAGCGGTCCGCTCCACGCCAAAACCGATAGTCGGCGCGAAATTGCGATGAAATTTGGCATGATGTGGTCGAAAGTTTAGACTTCCAACTCGTTTTCAATTCCAAGTGCTCCATTTAGACTGCTGGGATATAAATACTGCTCTCGTTCTAGAGCAGAGGTTCCCAACATTTTTGGTTATGCGGCCCACCTCTTGTGTAAAAAAATATTTTGAGGCCCACTATCTAAATATGCAAACAAAAAATACATATATAAACACATATTGTATGTACATGTATATATTGTGTACACACATGCATATATTGTGCACGTATATGTTAGTAATTAGTTGAGTTTACTGTAAAAAGTGTTAAATATGTATTGTTTATAAATGAGAAAAACTTTATTGTTATTACTTAGCTGTCATAATGTAAGAAAACTTTAAAAAAAACGGTCAAGATTCAAAATAAAAAAAACAACTCAATGGGATTTTTGATATTGTTTGTCGCCCGCGAGAGATTCAATATCTGGATTAAAACTTGACAGTTTCAGCCCGAAGTTACTTCATACATTCAGTTTGTTTGCGTTTTTGTTCTATGTTTCAAAAACACTAAAGTTGTGAAAGCACGTTCACGCAGATATGTAGTCGAGAATCCCATCAAATGTATCAATGCAAATTTTGAAATTGCTGGATACTGTTGCCGTACATTTATCGAGAACGGGACCAATGATATTGTTCTAAAAAACGATTTTATAGTCGTCGCATGATAGTTCAGTTAACAAGCATTCTTCATGGGATGGTACTTTCACTTTCTTTACCCCTGACTTTGACTCGGAAATCGGGGCGGGCGGCGGGGGTTTTTTTTTTTTTTTTTTTATTATTGCCCGCGCCGAACCTACAAGGGTGTAAATCATGAGTCGGTTCGGTCACGAGCAGCTCGTGGTTTGCATTTTGAAGGCGGGGGAGAAGTAGGTGCGGTAAAGGATCGGAGTGCCCATAGCGATGGGTTTGCGGTTTGCGCGAAGCGGCAGGTGAGGGACTTATTTTAATGGATAAGATGGAAAGTGGAATAGCATGGAGTGCCACCAAGCCTTCCTGGAGCGAAATTGTCGTGAATGACGGGGTAAGAATGTTTCTGCATATGAAATTTATCGTAGAATCATTGAAAGATACTTTGAACACGCGATTAGCAGACAAATCGAAAGGTGCCACTCTTTTGAATTCTGCAGACAAACAGTTTGCATCAGACCCCACACTGCCCTTCACACTCAAGATTTGAAGCAGGGGTTTGAAGTTGGGTGCCATCTGCCACACAACCCTTATTTTGCTCCTGCTGATTACTTTCTTCCCAATAGCTGGAGGATCCCTTGTTCAGAAACAAGGCTCCTTTCAGATATTAAGTCAAGGCACATTCAAAAAGTGGCCAAATGAGGAGAGGCACGATTTCTACCAAAGCGAGATGAACATGCTGGTCCTGCAGCCTGAAAAATTGCAATTTGGCGATTACGTAGAAAAGTGATGTGTTGGTATCCCTCTTTCATACTGTTTACTTTTTTAGTATGCTACGTATAGTCAATATACGAGCCAGAGAACTCTCATCAAAATATTCAATAAATTTCCGCAGGATTAAGATATTTTAAAGCCCTGCTAAAACTAAACACTACTGACATAAATTGAAAAACTGAAGTACGGTAGACTGTCAGTAATTTTGCAAATATCAGACCAGAAGGCGTATTTTAATAGCACAACTTACGTTTATTGCACAAAATATCACAAATGCAAAATTATACTACAGTAGTCGCCGCTTGTAGTGATCACGGATAGAACGATCAGTCGGTTGTACTGATCAAAATAGCTAGGAACGGATCTCCCGGATCTAAATACATAGAAATTCCACCGATTCTAGTGATCAACAATTCACTTGTAGTGATCGGCTTCGATGGTCGGACGGGATATCACAATAAGGAACTGCTTTCGCCTTCATCAGGACCAAACAAGAAGATGATCCTGAAGCCATTGAAAAGCCAGCCAATTTTCCCAAAGAAGATTAGGCGGCCTGGATCAAGGTTGACACAAATTTGGAGAAAGCTGAAAAATTAACGAAGACAGGACCCCAGAGAATATGAGGAGAATGAAGATGAAGAGGGGTCACAAGAGAAACCACCATCAACCTAAGCAACTCTGCAAACCCCTCGTACTTTAAGAAGATCAGTCCAATACCGTGCTGAATCTTTTGAAGAACATTATTTATATGACCAATTTATACAACGAATGCTTTAAAAAAAAGAAAATACTTTCGACACCTTTTTTAAGAAAGCTTTATAAAATAAAATATTTATAATTTTTTTTCAATTTTGTACATTTTATCACTTTTCTTTTTCTAATTAAAACGAATCAGCACATACCAACAATGTTGCGTGATCTTTTTTTCTTGTTATCCCTGTATACCCGTGGATTTGTATTGTTTTTAAGGCATTTCGAATGTAATGATCACTTTGACCCAAAGTGATCATACAAGAGGCGTCAACTGTATATATGTTACGGTTAATGTGGATAATCGCTTATTATGATAATAACCGCGGTAATTATGCATAATAACAGGTTATTATGTATAATCTGTTATTATGTATAATAACCAAGTAGCCCGGTTAAAGTGGATAATTTATGAGAATTCACCACATTAACAGATTATTATGCATAATTACCAATGAAGTTTGGTCAATGTGATTAATTACATTGACATGTGATCTCATTGACCAAAATTCATTTTTTAAAGTGATTAATTAAGCAAACTTTATTATTTATTATTTAATACAGATAAAGGTTAATCGCTTAAAGTTGAATCTTTTCGAAACCGAAGTATTTGTGGGTTGTCTTTACATTATCTCCTGTTTCAATTTCAACCGCACGCATGATATCTGCGCCATCTAAAGTGGGCACTGGGCAGATTTTTTTAACTGAAAAAAAAAACACCCTACGACTTCGCTAGAAGCGGGAGTCGGAACCTAGTAGCTTCGCTAGCTCATTGAATGTAAGGATTCTGCGCTTTTTAATTATTCAAGTGAAGCAGGAAAAAATGTGCTCGCGATGTCTGCGGCATATAAAATGGGCATCGGGCACATTTTTTTTAAACTTAAAAACACATCTTATAGCTTTGCTAGCAGCGGCAGCCGGAACCTAGTAGCTTCGCTAGCAAATTGAATTTAAGGAATCTGCATTTTATAATTATTCAAAGGAAGCAGAAGAAGTTGCGCTCCCGATGCCTGCGGCATCTGAAATAGGCACCGGGCAAATTTCTTTAAATTAAAAAAAAAATTCAGTGGCTTCGCTAGAAGGGGAACCGGAACCTCGTAGCTTCGCTAGCTCCTTGAATGTTGGAATATTGAAGAAATTAGAGGAAAACACAAGTATATCAGAGAATGTAAACAATATAAAGCATTTGTCCATAGTAGCTTCGCTATGGACAAATGCTTTATATTTTTTGGAACAAGGAATAGTTAAGAATTAATAGATTTACTCAGTTCTAATATTTGCAATTGGGAAGAAACTCTCTAGATTTAAAGAAAAAAAGAATAGAATAATGCGAAGAATCAAAGAAATCAAGCAAGTGAAGACAGAATTCCAAATGATAAATTTCAAAATATGACCAAGCGACTTCATAAAATTCCGGGCAAAAGATTTTTTATTAAATTCATAAATCAATAAAAATCGTTCAATTACGTAATCGAGGAAATATAAAATCACTAAATAAATAAAAATTATATTTAAAAATATTTAATTAAGATTAAATTTTTAAATTTTAAGTCCAACTTTAGGGGATATTAGAGGAGCCGAAAGCTACTTCTTTGAAAATAATCGCATTGACCGAACTTCATTGGTAATAATTATTACCAATATACCAGTTGCGATGTATTATAATACATTGTAACCGGTTAAGGTGGTAAATTCGCAAAAAGTATCCACTTTAACCGCCTTACTTGGTTATTATGCACAATAACCGATTATCCACATTGACCGTAACATATACACTGTCTGATCAAAAGTATCCGGACACTTTCGGATTTTCACACTTTTTAGATTTTCTCTTGAAAGGCTAAACTGACTGCCCTTGAACTTCAACATGTAAAGAACAGACTCTAACTCACATTTTACAGAGAAGATTCGGTCCTGAGAGCAATTAGGGGACCGTCTATAAATCGATGAAGACGAAAATTATTTTGGCCCACTCCGCTTCAAAGAAAACTTATAACGAGATGAAACTTTCAGCAATGGTTATGTTTGATGTGCATAATATTGACATGAAATTTCGTAAACGCAGCACAAATATTCGGGAAGATATAAAGGTTTTCTTAAAAACTCCCAAACTTTTCCGCCTGTTGTTTGCTTATAATATGCAGAGATGTCTGGGGTGGGGTGTATATGACAGTGGGGGCTGCGTGAAATCAAAAAGAATAATCAGGGAGTACGCGAGGGAAATAAGGTTTGGAACCCCTGGTCTAGATAATTAAAATTTCCATCAGCTTTCTGTACATTTGCACGTGAGCTCAATAGCTCAAAAACTTAAATGTATACAAAAATAATATTTAGTATAAAGTTTTATAATCAGAATTAAAGATCTGTGTCAAATTTCGTTTCAAATCCGTTTAAGGGTTGACTATCTGTAGGTCTGTCTATACGTACGCATGTAAAAATACTCACTTAAAATCGCAACAAACTGGAAAACTGAAATTTAATATGAGGTTCTGACATCAAAATTGTAGACCTGTGTCGAATTCTGGACTCAATGAGAAAATATCCAAAATGCGAATTCCGTTATATTCATTATACGATGAAGCTAAACGCAATTCGCATCCTATTGTCTTAATACAGTAAAACTTGTCTATAACGATATAGTAGGGACCCAGAAAATGTATTATTTAGACGGGTTATCGTTATAGACAGTTTTAGGATATGCCCATCCAATATTTATGAGTGTGTGCATGTATTAATACTACAATATTTTATAGTGCTTATCGATTCATCTTACAAATAATAGCTGCTATGAAATCGTATTTTATAAACACATAAAATATATAATTTTACATACCGATATAAAATTTTATATTTCATTTTTTTAATAACTTGAAAATGAAAATTTTAGTTTAAAACTTTGTCAGCATCGTCATTTACGGTACCTTTAAATTGTTTTCATTTGCTATACACTTTACTTATTTCCACATCTCCAATGTCTTTTCTTGTTTTTTTTCAAAAATGTATCTATCAGCGACTGAAAAATCCCATATTTTTTAGTAACATCAACTTCCTTTAGTTGTTGATCGATTTCTGAAATTATTTGTAGCTTTTCTTCAAATGCCAATGTTTTACGCCGTGCCATCCTAGATTCGTGCTGATAACACATTAAAAGCTATTTTCAATGAAACAGTGGTCAGTCAGAAGTGCTAAATGCGAATGAACAAGTTACAAACATCTGTGCGCATTTCAATCACCCCCCCCCCCCCCGGATCCTCCTCCTGCAACAGGCTGCGGTTTCTTGCCTCTCCCTCCGATTCTCTTGTTATCTGACATTCTTTGACCGTATGTTGTCGTTCTTCAAGAAAAAGAATCAGGAGTGTGCTGTACCAGCTTTCTAAAGAGGTAAAATTACCTCATATCAAATTTCAGTTTTCCAGTTTGTTGCGATTTTAAGTGAGTATTTTTACATGCGTACGTATAGACAGATCTACAGATAGTCAACTAAAGAGGTAATTATTTCTTAAGAGGTATTATTATTAATAAAGAGGTTTAATTATATTATTAGTATACGTAATTATTACTTAAAATATAGAGGTAATTATTAGACAGTTTAGTCTAAGAATTAATTGTCGTTGCAGGCAGGTTGAAAAAATGCATTGAGTAAATAGGAATTCCGCCGAGACCAAAGAAAATATCATTATAAGCCGGTGTTTTGTTATAGACAGTATCGTTATGCACAGGTTTCACCGTATGCTAGAAAGTCGAGGGAAGAACACTTCAGCTAGTTAATTATGAATCTTAGGATCACATAAAGTTTTTGAAAAAATAAAACTGTAGTTCAATACTACGTTTGGACACCAAACTGTAGATACACATCAAATTTTGAACCCAATCTGTTAGCGGAAAGTGGACCAAAAAGTTTACTCGATTCTTTACTCTGTACAACGACGCCAAACACAAAAC
>BGPR01048620.1:0-11509 GCA_013235015.1 Araneus ventricosus
CCCAACCTGTGGTACGCGTACCCCTAGGGGTACGTGAAGGACCTGTTGGGGGTACGGGAACTAAAGTCGATTATGGCGGACAAAAGGAAACATAAGGGATTAAAAATGTTACAGAATTTTGTTTCCTGAGTTCGCGTAAAAAGTGAAAGTTGTGTCCTAAACCTACCCTCAAAATAAGGAAAAAAGAAAGCAAAAAGGAGTGTAATTTTTTGCTATCCTTCTAAGTTAATGAGAAATTATTACAATACTGGTTTCATTTGTTTTGACGTTGAACTAATACTATTGTAAAAATGGAATAAAATGTGAAATCAAAAATAAGTCCAGCAAATGTTATTAATTCGAGTCATTTGATTCTTAAGCTGACCTAAGCCCTTAATATTATTAATAAAATTTTCTTTGCATAGACGGATAGTTGGGGGGGGGGGTATGACAGAAGGGGGTACGCGAAAATAAAAAGACTATTCAAGGGGTATGCGAGGGGAAAAGGTTTGAGAACCCCTGTTCTAGAGCATCCTTCATTGAAGTTCAGAAAATCTGGTCACTCCATTAGAGCTCTTTATCTCTTTTATCTGAATGGCAAATATTATTGCTTATAAAGCGTTTATGAAAGTCGCCTTTTTCAGAATGTCTAGTCTTAATACAAGTATCTCTACTATTTTGCTACTAAGAAGTTTTGCTTTTGAATATTTCTGCCATGTAAAAACATATTTCCTCCTATGCCCGGAGAAAAAGGTTCTTTTACTCGATTCTTATTGATACAGGGTGATTCAGAAGTCAGGATCAATTATAAAAATGAATAATGGAATAAACGAATGAAGATAGGAAAGATATCGTATTTACAGAAAGGATGGAAATGAAACAGGATTTTTTCTCTCACGAAATCAGAATTTGGTGTTTGCGTAATTTATAATTTATATTACTAGAGTTTTTTCAGTTGTAGGATAAGTTATTGGTCGCGGCAACGGTTTACATGTGTTCAATATGCCGTCCTCCATTCAGGAACACAGTTAGCAAACCAGGAACCTCAGTTTTGTTGCTCATGTGATTACTTTTCATTTAATTACTTTTCTAAGTGCAGAGGTTAAGCACCATTTCTGATGGTATGACGAGACATGAGCAATAGAAATGTTGCTTACTGCTGTGAAAAATTGTGATTCGCCGTTTGGCAGCTATTTTCCTGTTTGGAGAATGAGGCATTGAACATTTGTAAGTCTGTTTTCCTACCCAGTGGCGTACGTAAAGGGGGTAGGGGGTCTGCACTGGCAATTCGAAAGGGGCCGCAAACTCAGATATGCAGGAAAACAATTCTATAACTAAGACGAACATTGGCACACGCTCAATCATTGTGTATACATAAAAAATGTGTAACTAATGTAATTAATTTGTATATTTTCGCCGTTTGTCGGTAAATTGCCGATATATGAAGGAAAGGTAATGGATACGATATTTCGTAACTTATCTGCAGAGATCGAGGGCGGAAAATGGCGAATTACGTTACTAAGAAAATGTTTTTCCTGGAATTTATTATTATTTTTTATTTTGAGGTTCATGTGCCATCTGTGACTTGCAAGGAAGGCAGGCACGTTGCAAGTTCGCCCTGGGTGGCAAAAGTTGCAGCTACGCCAATTTTCCTATCCGTGTCTTTCCTACATAAAGCATCACTCCGACAACTACAGAACCAGCTGTTAATTTAAATTGTTGTTGTTACTAATCTCCAATCGAGTTTGACGGAGTCGGACCAGATCAAGGAATCCGTTGACTTTGATGAAATCAATGACTAAAAGGGAAGAAGAATAAATTTCCTCCCAGTCAAGTCCTAGACAGTCCAGAATGTGTTTAGGTGATGCTTTGATGTTGCCGGCGTTTAGGGCAGAGAGGGTAGATCTTATTGCCCTCAGAATATGTAAGGCAATTCAGGTGGCCGCTGACAAGTCGTGAAAGACAGGTACTGGACTGCCTGTCGCATGAAAAGGATAGGGAAAGTCCCGGCTGCATATTTACAAACCCTACCCTGATAGAACTGAGGCAGGAAATTGGACAATATGATTGGCTCGCTTCGCCGAGAGCCAATGACGTCGTTCTTTGCTCTCGTACGGAAGTTATAACAAAACAAGCGATTGAATGTGGACTTTGAATTAGTTAAGGTTTTCGTTGCTTGGACTTGACGAATTTTGTTCTACGACACGCACCTACGTAGCAATTTTATTTAGTCTAGCGATTATCCTTTTCTTCGTTTTATTATTATTGGCCTTAATAGTAATAATTAATAATTTTACTATTATTTGGCATTAATTATAGTTAGATTAGTTGACTTTGAAACATCAAATGAACTATTTTCACTGGAATGACGTCAAAAAAACCCAACAACATTAACCTGTTAGTTAATACCCTTCAAACAAAGTTGTTATCATTAGACTTTTCATTAGTATAATTTCTTACAGTGTGGGATGTTTTATTTTTTATGATATTTTAAAAAATAATTTCATTTTTAAAAATATTACAATCCACGGAAGAATGTTTTCTGTGCTCAACTGTGGAAAAACGGAGAAAAGTAGGACTACTCTTGTTTTGTTATGATTGCCGTACACTACGTGCGAGAGCTGAAAACGACGTCACTGCCCCTCGTAGCCAATGGTATTGGCCGATTTCCTGCCTCAGTTCTATCAGGGTAGGGTTTGTAAATATGCGTCCCGGCTTTCTTCCTTTGTACCAGTGGTGAGAGGGAGGCACCAGCCACTCCGCCTTGTTTTGGGCTTTTTTCCGCGAAAATAGTTCTAGCAAAGTAATCTCTGAAGAGGAGGGGATGGAATGACTCGAGCCCTCCTTTGCAAGATTGTCGGCCAATTCATTTCCGTGAATATCTACATGCGAAGGGATCCATTGAAAATGTACATCATGCTGCATCAAGCTTCAATTTTTGTGAGACGGATAAGCTTGTTTTATCCCCTATGTAGGAAGATGTTGAATTGAACTACGGCTATCGGTAAGAATCCAGAAGTCTCCAAAGTTGCTTTCGCTCCTGACGGTCCCCAATCAGATTTCATTACTATCCTTACTGTGCTAACGATATCATATTATCATTATTCTTTTGTGAATTATTGACTTTTAAAGTTGTCCTAGACTTCTAAATCACCCTGTACTTAATTCATAAAGTGACATCCTTTGTTGTTAATTAGATATGAAGCCACAGCGAGGGTGGGAAAGAAAACGCCGTAGCAAATGGTGGGAGGAAAAAATACCAGGGTTGTGTCCTTCGCTTAATTTCCAAGATCCAAAGTTCTTCGGCGTGCGTCACGCTCTATTCCAAACGACGCAGTCGGAAGTGTGTATATTATTGTCTCGGTTGTGTACAAATTGTTAGGCTCAAAGAAGATAAGAAAAAATTAGAACTGGCAGTGACCTTTAGTTCTGGATGATGGTGTGTCTCCTTCGCAAAATAAAACAAACGATAGACTCGTTTCTGAGCTGCGTCCGCGCGAATTAGATGAAGTGAGAATTTTTCGCTTTGTTTTTAGGTTGTTTCAAATTACGCCAGTGATTATTCGCGGCCGCGTGTGAAAAACTTAACCCTGAAACTCAGCGGGAGGAAAAGTTTTAGAGTCGCGAATTAACTACGCAGTGCTTTTGATGCTTTCTTCGTTCCTGCTGTCTTTATAGTCATCTTTAATCCTTATCAGAGCCGTTCGTGTTGCACGTATTTTCTCAGCGGAAGCCCTGTATCAACATTCCTCACAGGCATGACCTCTTCATTTTTTCCCCCTTGCTTGCGATCTTTTTTGGCCAGGACCAATTGCCTTTCCAATATAGAGCTTCATTAAGCCGGCCATTCACTTGAAGTATAGCCATGCCATTTGTCCTAAGCCTGGTTTTTTCCCACCCATTTTAATCGAAAAATACTGGCACGCCATTCACTTGTATAAAAAAGGACGCTAACTCTGAACGAAAGTAGGGGGAGCGGTCTTCTTTCCCTCTCTACAGCTGCTTGTCAATCGCTCTTCGATTTTCCCCAGTCAGCAGATTTTAATTTATGCTACCCTCGAAGCGAGGCTTCAATCTACGCAAGACATTGTTCTTTTCGTTAGCCTCTTTCAGCATCCCTCTGATTTTTCGTTCCGATTTCAGTCCAGACGGAATTCCAACCATTGCAAGCCGTTTGGCTCATTTCCATAGATTTTTATCGCTTTTCCCTTCTCGCATTCCAAAATATACAGTTTGTCTGTGAAGTGAATGGCCGGCTTTACACAGAATATCGATTAACAGTGTTTAAAACTGAATTCTGTTCAAGTACGTCATTTAATTTTAACCCTGGAATGGAAATGTGGAGCCATAGTGATCCGTATTTGAAGTCCTGAAGTAAATTTATGGACTTTCTCTTATCAATTGAATGGAAATGTTCAAACAGCGCGCTTGCCTCAAAATCTGGCGTGTGCCGTAGATTTTTGCTCACGTACTGCAGAACGCATAATTGTCTTAAAATTCCAGCTTTGTAGCCTGGCCCTAAGTTTAGTTTAACGTCTCATTTTGCAGTTGTACCAGGGCTATTTTGGGACGGAAGTCGTAATTTCGAAGTATGGTCAGATAACGGGGACGACGCCTAAGCCGGTATCCTCTGCCCACATTTGAAACCCACACCAGCTGGAGGACACCCCCTCTCTCGTGAGAAGAAAAGAAACAAAAAGGAAAAGAAAGAGAAGTGACACCCCCTTCCCCCTATAGATATAACGTACACCAGAATTTCGTGCACGGTGAACTTCATATCAGTGGAATCGGGTCTCTAACATGCGACTTTCTGGTTCCGTAGCACAGCTCCCATTCCATCACCACACCCGTACTGTCATAAAGGCGCATATACACTTGCGAGCGAAAGGTGTTCGAACCATTCATGAGCTGTTCGTTGAAATTGTTTTCACAACGGATCAACTGCGAACTATGTGAAACGAGCGAATCCATCAATTATTATTTTTATTACTAATCCACCGGGAGGGAACCGACCAGATAAGGTTTACGGTTATGCAACACCCCTTCAGCGTAAAGATGAAATACAAAAGAAGAGGGGAAAAATTTAAACAACAAAATAATAAATACAAAAAGTAAACTGAAACAGCCTGCAATGAAAGTCTTAATTGCTGGTGGATGCCAGAAAAGTCTTTCTTAATCCATGATGATACCATGCCTTCGTTCATGATCCACAAGAGATTTTAAGCCCTTCTTTTCAGACTTTGTTTAAAAGTCTGTTTTGAATTTCTTCTTTGTGGATAAATGTTTTTCTTTCCACTTTATTCCGGAGTAGGTTCAGGCCTTAGAGGAAAATTCATATTAAATTTAGACCTTAAAGTCTTTTTTTTCCTCTACAGAAAACCTATTCTGGTTTGAATCTGCATGGATGCTCTGATGACGTCATCCACCAGATTCTTATTCCTCATCGTTGTTTGTTATTGTTTTTGTATTTTTAACTGTTTCGGGATTAAAACTTCCCTTAATTAATATTTATATCTTTGTACTTCGCAATCTTTCCCGGATGAAGCAGCACTTGCGCGCACCAATTAAATTGCTTCTATCATTGTTTGTTTTGTCTTTTTAGATATTCAATTCGTTCATGAAGGATCTTCATAATATTCATGAGTCATGCCAGAGATCTTTTGTCTTGGACAGTATTTTCACACCACGTCGAAAGGTTGGGCTTCGTGAAATGAAAGTGTTTTGTCACTGGGCAGACTGTTGCGTAGTGGTTAGGATCACCTTTAGCACCGCAAACGCATCGATCGTGTGAACGTAAACCGAACCTGAGAAGATAGGTCACTAACGGCCCATGTCCTGTCATGAATTGGTGGGTTCTTGGGTTGAATGAGGCTCGATTAATGTTGACTTGAGGTACGAAAAGGAAGGTTCTCCGAAAGGTTCCATCTATCCTGCCAGATTTCAAGAGAACACCTTTTGAGATTTTTTAAAAGGGAAGATTTAGAGAGATCGATATTGATGTTGAGAGTACTGCCATGAGTACCCTGTCTGGCCAACTGGTCAGCAACCTCGTTTCCTAGCAACCACGAATGTCTTTTAACCCAGGAGATTACAACTTCGGTTTTTGAGGAGCTCCAGATGTTTAGGATTTCCCGGACAATAGTTGAGTTTGGCTGGAGAGCCGCAAGAGCTTTCAGGGACGATTGTCTATCTGTATGAATAGTGCATTTTGCCAGGGACTCTTGTGATTCACTATTCATCTCAAAATGCACTATTCATACAGATAGTCATCAATCAAGGACCATCAGTGGCGAATCCAGGGGGGCTATCAGGCTACCCCCCCCCCGAGCCAAGCCAGAATTCTTGATTTTATTTAAAATCATTACAACTGTTTTTTTCTTTATTTCCCTCTTTAAAAACAATAATAAAAACGTTTCAACATTGCTTTCTGGCTATACAGGCTCGAAAATTTTAATACTTTTGTAGTCATTCCACTTGCATTTATAGTTTTGACGCGGTCGAAGACATTTTTTGGCTAGTTATTTCATTGTGATTTTTATTAAATTATCGAAAGTATTGTACTCTTCTTTATGATTCTTATTGTCAGGTGAGTAAAGTCTGTAAGGTAAAACAGTTTTGGTTTACTTTAGCCTTGAGGTTTGACATTCGTCACGACGATACAAAATTTTTATGCCCTCAGCCCCCCTCCCCAGACCCGAATCCTAGATTCGCCACTGAGGACCAGCAACCACTGCTAGTCGCCAATGGGGGGGGGGGGATCTTTGGAAACCCTTTGGATTAAACCTTGGTATGCAGTTTTGACCTTGGAACAGTAGCGGCGATTGGGAGTCTTAAGTAGGGGGCCAAAAATTTGAAGACAACTAAAAGTCTGGGACGTATTGAGTGCAGTTAGCAAAGTTTAAATGTTTTGTTAGAAAATGGTAAGTTTTGAATTCTCTGAACAAATTGCAGCAGAGAATTAAAAGTTAACAAATGAAATAAAAATTTAATTTTTTTCCACAAAAAGTAAAAGGGCAACCCCGTCGACTCGCCGCCATTGCCTTGAAATTCGCGAAGAACGACGAACTAGACTCGAACTCGTGCCAGCGTAAACCGGGAATTCCTTCTGTTCGGTGAAAAATATTCAGCGAAAACCTTTCTCGTCCAACCAAAAGTTCCGTTCACACCGAACTTGTATACTTACCTTAACCTTTTCTAAGGGTGTGGTAAGTATAACCATGTTCATCAATTTTTATGGCATAAGTTCTCGCCACATTTTTCGATGAAACAAAAACCTAGATGTTCCAATTTCTGATCTCAAGTCATAATGAAGTGTCTTGACTTGATTATTAATTATTAACAGGGTGGCAACAGAACCTGGAAATCAGGGGTATCAGGGAAAAGTCAGGGAATTTTATCTATCTGGAAAAATCAGGGAAATGTCAGTGAAACTCTTAAAAATATCTAAAAATTAGGGAAAATTAATAGTTATTTCAGTTATCATCTATAAATTTTTATCTTATGTCTAGCTTTATTTGTAATAATAAATGGAATTTTAAAAAAAAGGTATATTCATTTATAAAAGCATAAGTTTTTGATTAGAGCAAGTAATTTCTTATGATTTGTTAAGGAATAAAGATTTGAAGTAATACTTTGGCAGTTTCTCTTGTTTAAATCTTTGCTAATATATATATTATTAGGTACGTATAATTATACTATTTTTATATTTATGCTGCAACATGTTATTTTGGTACTCATGCAAAGAGCACTAATTAGTTATTGAACTGTTTTAAAGTTTTGAGCAAAGATCATAACATTTCCTATTAATATAATTTAACTTGCGTTGCAAAGAGTAGTTTTAATGTTTCTTAGAATTCTTATGTAGTTTTAGAAGCAAAGTATTTTGTTAAAATTTCCAGTATTTTTTACATATAAGAAATGTAATATACTGTTTTAATAGATTTTTTAGGATGTTCATTCCATTTTTTTTAAATTAAATTTCATAAAAATATTGTTTCACATTAAATAACTGGTAAAAGTGTTTTTAACAATGTATATTGTACGCATACAGTGATTCTGAGTAGGGAGAAAGCCAGGAAACTAATATAATTAGTAGCCGTAAATCAGGGGAATGTTGTAAGTTTAGTCAGGGAAGTCAGGGAATTTTTTTCACAGTTGCTGTAGCCACCCTTTATTTATAAATAAAATTAATTAACAAAAAGATTAATGTCATCCAATAATATAAATGAATTTCTTTTCTTAAATTAATCTCAATCCCAAAATTATTTTATTATACCACTACTGAAAAAATTGGCTCATTAAAAGGTTAAGAAACTTCTTTATATTAATGGATTTAAATCACTAATTTATTGTATCTTAACTAATTTATTGTATCTCATTAATGTTTTTTTTTATGTGACAAAACTTTGTCATTTACTTTAAGTTGTATGTAATAAGTTTTAAAAAGGGAGTAAAAAAGTTTTTTTTCACAAAATCATGAGTTTCTTATCATTCACTATCCTGGGAATAAAATTTTCATGGGCGTCGAGCAAGAATAAAAGAAATAACAAATTATTCTGCAATTTTTCATTTTACTCAATTCATCTTGTAAAAAAATAACTTCATTTCCTTCACTGTATTGCGGAAGTCTGAAGAGGATATTTCGCTTGCGAAAGTCTATTATTTTCATACCTCGCGGCTACATCAATTTGTTTTATCGCACTGCAATACCATTCGTATCTTTTTTTTTTAAATTCAATTTCGTTAAATATATTTCCACTTCAAAAAAAATTCGAATGAAAACCAGAAACAAACATCTGATTTTAATGACTCTAAAGCATTTGAAAATTATAATGCACTCGAAGATTTGTTTTTTTAGGTAGTGGAATATTTTCATGCACACATTCATATGACGTCATTATTTCTACGTGAACACTTCCGCGGCAAGAAGTTCATTTAAAAGTTATTAACTTTCCTTTTTTTAAAATGAAAAGGGTTTTAGAGATATTAATGTCTCAGTTAAATTTTCAAATATCCTTTCTTGTCTATGGTTTGCTGTTTATACAATTATTCCACGTATTAAAAAAATAAATAAATAAAAAAAATTAAGGTATAAGCTTTTATTCAAAATGCATTTTAAATGAGAAAATACATTTACACATTATAATTTCGTCAAGATGAACTCAAAAGTAAAAAATAATTTTTCTGATTACAATAAAATGTATAGTTCGAATAAAAGCGTGGGCGCCTTTACCTTCTAGGAATATTCCATTTGTTTCGGGAAATATGCACAAAATATAAGGTGCTATATAAGGAGCCCACGCTTTTATTCGAACCATGCATTTTATTGTAATCAGAAAAATTATTTTTTACTTTTGAGTTCATTTTGACGAAATTATAATGTGTAAACGTATTTTCTCATTTAAAGTGCATTTTGAATAAAAGCTTATACCTTACATTTTTTTTTTATTTATTTTATTTTCTACTTTTTAGTGACGGCTGACACGAATACACAAGACATGTTAGGCATAGTAAAGCAAATTCAATTATTGAATTCTCCAATATAAAACACATATTAAAATTATTAAATATATATGTACAATTACATTTTAAAAATGATTTAATGACATTAACTTTCTGAAATATAAATCTGTAATATATTTCGAGATAACTTACAATTATTATCAACTGTAGCGGTTACAATTCACTGCCTTCTCCTTTTTACGGTAGGTGGCGCTACTAGAGCCATCCGGGTTTTTCCCATGATGCCTCTCTCTCTTCTTCTGTGTACTTGTGTTGTGTTGTTGTTCTGTGTCTTGCGTCTTGTACCTTTTAATGTACTGTGTCGCGGAACTTAGCCATCTAATAAAAATGGTTCCTGAAATTGAATTAATTCTTCAACAACGGCATTCCATATAAACATGAGTCTCGTTCCTCTACATAACAATGTAATAGAGAAGGAAAAAAAGAGAGAATCGCAATATGGGTCTCGTACCCTGACTTTCAGGTACGGTGGCCGACACAACCCATCGTGCCCAGTAAAAAGTGAAAAATGTGCCGATTATATCCAGTACGCCCGATGGACGGTTAAATAATGAAAAAGGTTTTTTTCTTTTTTGCTTCGATCTTTAATTATTATGAAACTAGAAGATTTGTGCCCGTCTAAGATGGGCTTTCAGCCCTCCAAACATATCTCATATCCCATTGTCACAGATTTACTAACTAAAGTTATAGTAGAAAATCTCATGTACATTGGCAGAGTGCTTAAGATATTTTTAAAAAAACATGAAAAACATGATGAATCAGTTGACACTAACCTCCATTTAATAATAATCTTACTTTTAACAATTACTTTCGTTTCGTCCGGGTAAAAATAAGGCAAAATCCACTAACAGAAAAAAAATAAATTGCCAATTACAAAATAAAGTAATACTGAAAGGAAATAACAAAAAAGAAATAAAACTGCTAACTCGGCTCAATTTATATGTGAAAAACGTCATGAATCAATTGTCACGAACTTTCGTTTTCATAAATAACTTCACCGAACGAGGATATAATGAAAATAAAAAAGAATTGAAGCAGATGAAATCATTTTATTGAAATTTATTCCAATCCAGCATGAATAAGTGAAATTTACGATCCCCTAAACTATTTTTTTACTTTTTCTTAGCTGTAATTAAAAAAAAAAAAAAACTGTCTGAGTTCTTTGACGCCCTAACAGAAATCGGATTTGCGCGTTCGTTAATTACGCAGAGAAAAGGGGCGTGTTTATTTTTAACTCCTCCCGCATTACTTCCACGACTGGACAATTATATATATAGATTATTTTTGTTTTGATCTGATGTGTGGAAAAAAGTAAATATGGTAAGCATAACTACCCAGTGCATATATGCATCACTTACATTTTTACCCTAACCGCAAATCTTACACAGCTCAAATTAACTCTGATAAGCATTATGTTCATAAAAGGCCTGTTTTACCCCAAACTGGCGATTTTTTTAATTCGGGAAGTGTATAGTTTCAATAGATATTATGTTTTAGCAAGTCATTTATATCATGTTGCGTTTATAAGCTGGTAAAGGAGCGGTTTAGATAGTTGAATAATTTATGGAACATGAACGAAGCTGGGTTGTAATTTTTTTCTTTCTTTTTTAATATTTCTCGATTTGTCTAATCTATTTATGCAGAAGTATATGTATGGTTCATGTTTATAATTTTAATAATTGTATTGTTATTTTTTGTATACGTTGGTCATAGGTGTATTTTTCAAAGAAAAAAAAAACATAAGTTTAAAATTATTTTCCTCCATATACATCTTACATTGATTACAATTCATACAAATACAGTTATATAATTAGTGTTTAAAAATAAAACGCAATCTAACTTAGCGTTGAAGGTTTTCCACGAAGTTGGTGAAAGTACAAATTCACAGAAAGACTTAGTGTATTTTTCTGGAATCCAAAAATTAAAATTATTTTTAAACGATAAATATTTCCCGCCCTTGCATATGTTAACCTTTATCCTTTACATCCCTCTCTCTTACTATTTTTTA
>BGPR01048621.1:0-11508 GCA_013235015.1 Araneus ventricosus
ATTTTGGGAAACTTTGAGAACGTCATCTCAGTTAGAAATTAATAAAAGCCAATTTTTCTAGTAAACAAACATTGAATACAAATAAACCAAGATAAGCAAACCTCGCGCATCATTATGATTATAATAGTCTATTACTGAAAATATACATTGAGAAAATAAATGTTCCATTTGATTTTCCAGCACAATACCTGAGATAGGTTAAGTGGACCGAAATGAGAATTTTTCTTTTAGCTCAAATTTTGAAGCAAACATTGTATTTTAACGCAACGTGAGCTAAGCTATCATTGGAGTCAGTAAAAAATCCTATCCACTGATACCTTATTTATCGCTTTAGGCTTTATATTAGTTGAGAAAAAGGGGTGTTGATAAGAAAAATAATATATAGGATACTCTTTTCTAAAATTCAGTTTGTGAATGAAGCGACCAATTAATATAATGTCTGCAATAAGTGACTTGTTCCATATCAAATTTAATACGAATTTTATGAAAATAAAACGTAATAAAAAAACCTTCATTCAATTGAATTTTTTCATTCTTTCAATCATTCTAAACCTATTCGTTGAATAATTTTTAAGATATCTGTAAAGAGGCTATTCTTTGAATTAACTGGTGATACGTTCTCATGATTAAAAGTTGGATTTATTGCTGTTTTTAAAATCGATAATATTATTTCATATCTAAGCAAGCATTATAGGCTCACATGAAAAAAGTCAAGCGTGCCGCGTCGATTTAATTTGGGAATCCATTATGCATTTTACAACAGAAGAAAAGGACGTGATGTGACAGCACAGCGTACGTCATTGAGTCGTATTCATGAAAACGAAGGTATTGTCGCGACTCCTCTTCTAACGAGTGACGTAACTGGACGCTTGAACTTTTACACCAATCCAGAGCAGGCATCTTCAGCTAGGACTCTTTGAATATCTATACTTATAAAAGGCAATGTTTATGTGTGTGTGTGTGCGTGCCTGCGTGCGATGTCCAGACGAATCTATCGCATTTACAACCTTGAAATTTGGCACACAGGTAGTCTTAATGGTGACTCAATGCACCTCGAAGTCGGAATTCTAAAATTTAATCTAGAAAATTTTGTATTTAATGTTTTGTGTTGTTTTGGTTGATTTTAAGCACTAATTTCTAAATAGAATGGTTTTGAATAATTGTGCGAAATCAATAGACACACCATCGAAAAGTGCACACGATTTCCGTACTAATGAAGTTAGTTTCGAATTTCTAACGTAATTTACTGAATTTTGAGAATTTTTTTAAAAATAGTCACTTTTCAAAAATAAAATTTTCTGGAATCCTTAAAACTCTTGCATCCGATGTTCTAATAAAGATATCGTTTTCAATTTTTTTTTTTGTTAGTAAATCAATTATTTTTCTCCGATTTAAAAGAAGAATGGTTAAAATATTTTATTTCTCTGATATTAAATTAATTTATTTCTTGATGGGATCAGAGAATTTTTCTCGAATGCCGATAGTGAAGAATCGCGCCGTTTTACTCTGGCTACGCCATCTGGCAAAAAAAAAAAAAAAAAACCCAGCCGTGATTTATTCCCTTCTTTCGCTGGATGCAGTCGTAAAGCAAGCAAATACCAGAACGTTCTGACTTGAAATAGTGAAATTATGAAATGCCAATGCTGAAATAAAGCAAATTTTATAGATATATATATTTTTATTTTTGATTGAAAATAAACATTGTACTTCACACACTGTACTTCAAAGCATGATTATAATAAAGATGTGAAAGTATGTTTTTTTTTTAAAAAAATAAGTTCATTTCGTTAAAAAAAACGAAGTAGGATATCAAAGTAAAATTATAACAATGATATGCCATTATCGCGGAGAAAAATAAGCGGGAAAATCAATAATGTGTATCTTTTGTTTTGACTTTGTTTTCAAAACTTTTTCGTGTCATTGTGGGCGTTTCTTTCTTTCTTTTTTTTCATTTTGTTGAAGTCCTGATTCCATGGGCAACGCCGTGCGCGTACTGCTAGTTATTCGATAATTGGTGGGAAAATAATCCAAAGACAAATAATGCGTGCATATGAACAACCGAATTTTCCTGAATTTGAAATTTTGTATAAAATCAAACCTTTCTTAATGTGTGTGTTTTTAAAGAACCTTTATCATCATGTAAATAACCATTGCTTTGTTATAGTTGAGTGCCAACAGTTTGTTTACCCTCGTGCGGGGAGAATGTAAATAAGCAGAGGCGATTTCGCCACCATCAATAAAAGGCGCGTTCGTTTCAGTGGCTTTCTCTTCCTTTGCGCATTGGATATGGATTCAATAATTATATTTCAGACGGTGGATCCCCAGCCCTCAACAGCGCTCCAGACCCGTGGAAACTGAGGTAGGCGTAATTTATTTAATTTAATGATTTTACGTCTAAAGTATTGTGACAGATATCCTCCCAAGCATAAGGTGGAAGTGTAAGGTTATGATTTAAAGCAAAAGGTTGAAGTAAAAGCATTTCCTTCTTTCCGTATTCATAATGATTACCTTATACTTGCGAGGATATCATCCAAGCACAAGTAAAAGGTTGACTCGTCAGAGCGGTGAGTGACATGTTAGAACATGTTCTGTGTTTTCCCTGCTTCCTTCACTTCGCTTATGCATTACTCAGTCGTACTTCAGTTGTGTTACGGACCACATCAAACGTTTTTTAGTCAGTCTGTACCATTTTGTATTAGTGAAGATGCATTACTCAAGCAGTCAAATGGAGCCATGAGGCATGACTCTATCCCATATCCGCTGCCACCAATTAGCACAGAATTGCCTTTATTTCTTAATTGTAAGCACACTTGTGAATTTTTCCATATCCTCGAGTCGTGCACGGATCCATGCCAACTAACGTCAACACTAGTGAATATTTCTTTGGCATCACAAGTGGCTTGAACATTCAGAGTAGTCTTACCTTTTCGATTAATGTACTCATCTCCATGGAGTTTTGGTTTCAGTATCCTTATGTGGGAACAATCGACTACACCAATAGCTGTCGGAAACTTATACTTCCTTTGCCATAACTGTTTTGCCTCCGTTATTTCACTGTTGGTAGTTGGAAACTTTATCCATTCATTTGCATGAGCAATTATGCTGTCAATTACTGCATTCACAGTCCGAGATACCGTAGCTTGACTAACGCCAAAGTTCAGCACCGATACCTTTTTGATAGCCAGGATCACTGAGATAACGCAAAAAAACCTTGATTCTATGGACAGATCACAAGGCACCTCCCGAGTTTCTTCATTCATGCCTAAAAACCTGTCCGAAAACCACTGTACATTTCTTTCACAAAATCTTCAAAATCATGAACAAGTGTAGGTAAGCGGGGCTTGTAATGTTTAACATCCCTCACATGCACATCATCTGGCATCGAGCTGAGAATCGGATAATACAACCTTTCACTACTGAGGTGAGTCTGCTACTGAGCTAACTCAGCCTTTTTCAAGGATTAGCTTTTTATTTAAAGTAAAAGGTCAAGTTTATGTATACCCATTTACTTTTATATGAATATAAGGATATGCTTCTACTCTGCAAGTATAAGGTTCTGCTTGAAATTATTATGAATACAAGCAGAAGGATTTCCTTTCCTTTATGAATACGGCCCAATATGTAGTTGAATATTAAGAAGGCCATTCACATCTCTTCCAAAATGGATTTTTTGAAACACGGGAAGGAAAAAGAATCGTCAGTTTAAAAAACCGAGGAAAATTGGCATAGCGGAATGATAATGCTGGAACTCAAACGAACTCAAAATCCAGCACTTCATGCGCCGATTCCAATTTGGGCCTCGATTAGAGAGTAGCGGAGATCAAAGAATCTGCCTACATTGAAACCTCGGGTCGAGGGTAGAAATGAAACTCGAAATCTCCCGCATAGGGGAAAAGGAGGGTGGGTGGGTAGAATTCTACGACTTTGAACCTCGTCAAAACAAACTTTGGAGCCTCCGTGAATGACGCGTGCCTGATTTTTCGACTTGAAAGGATGGAAAAAAAAAAAACCAGTCTTAGGACAAATGGAATGGAATGGAGTACAGATAAATGCCCAGCTTTAGATGGCATGCATAATGCGCAGTTACATTTTTTATGTGATTACATCCTCACTTGAACCGATTCTGGTGTTTTTAAATTTTCTTTTCATTAATTTAATTTCATAATCTGCAGTAATGGAATTTAAGCACAAAATTATTTGGAAATTTATCCGTGAATGATAGAACATATTATGCTATTAATTAACAATTTTTTTGAAAATAAAGTTTGGAAAAATTACTATTTTTGAACAAAACTTTAATTAACTTTAATATTAAAATTAATATTTTGAAAAATTTGTTTATAAACAAATATTTAATCAATTAAATATTTGTTTAAAAAATGAAAACGGTTTGAATTTCATCACAGCAATGAAAAGTATTGTCGTAAATTATGCTTAAAATTATTTTCAAAAATTTCTTAAAATTGGAAAAAAAATTGGTAGGTAGTTTTTTGAAAAAGGTAAATTTTTGAATTTTCAAATGGTGTATAAATCATTTGTCTGCTATTCCATGTTCGGAAGTTTTTAAGGAAAAACGCCACAGAGAGAGAGAGAGAGAAAAAGAGAGATACACATTCGCCTTTGTTATTAGAAGAGATGATACAAGAAAGGAATAATTAAAACCTTTGAAACTAATACTCAATAGTTTCATAACTAAAAACAATAAACTAACTAAAAACTAAATATTTAAAAGAAATAGTGAAACACAGTCACTAATAATCATCCAAAATTTCTAACACTCACCAGCCTTCGTGATAAATGTAATTCAACATAGTTGTTGACATTTTTATAACAAAAATTAGATAAAAAATTTTCATTATCTTAGGCAGGTTTAAACCTAAATTTTCATTATCAGCCATTTTGATTAAAAGAATTCACTTTTACTCAGCTGCCTATGTATTACACAAATACTCATGTGAATTCTTTTAGCCATTTCTTCTTTTTATACAAAACAACATGTGTATTGAAATAACAACTATTTTTTTTGTATAGAATGAATAAACTAGAACATAACAGCGAATACTCTAAATGAACGAAAAAATTCTTTGAAAACATATCATTGTTTTTCTATAGTATCAGCATAAAGAGAATTTTTCCCATTATTGTTCTTCATAAAACGCACAATAAAGTAATAAATCGTACTTTTCTGAATTTCTTTCTTTTGATTATTTTTAAACGATCAAAACATTTTGGAATGCGTAGGAAGGGGGAATATTAATAACAGTGATGAGTTGGATTTTTGCGTATTTGGATTGGAACAGGGCAGCCGGTATTAAATACTTTGGCCTTCAACTGGTCTGCGAGGGGTGATACATTCCTTAATTAAATAAAATCAAACAAAAGGATTCATATAATTTTAATTAAAAATTTATCGTTCTTCAAACTTTTTTTTTATTTTCTCTTGCGCGAAATATACAGAGAAAAAAAAATACTGTAATCCTCAAAAAAATTCGGCCTCGTGATTTTGAAGAATCGCCACTTGTTAGACCTGCCCGAGTAAAAAAAAAAAAGTGCTTTTAAAACAGTGGCGAATACAGGATTTTGGTTGGGGGAGGGGAAGCTGGGGTCATAAAAATTTTATATCGTCGTTTCATCTCCAAATTTGGCAAAAACATCAATTACTAATGCCACCCTCCGGCCTGTGGAAGGCCTTACACCCTTTTGGGTAGGCTGGGCCGGTGAAGGGTGTAAATAAATAAATCATTAATTCCAAAGTGCCAAAATTATCGAATATCAAACCTCATGGCTTATGTAAATCAAAACACCTTAACTTTACAGATTTTACTCACCTGACAATAAGAATCATAAAAGACACTACACTTTCGATAATTTAATCAAAATACAGTGAAACCTCTTCGAACGTATAGACCAACGGCCACCCAACCCCTCTGAACGGCCGCCGAGTGGGTTCGCCCATCCCATTTAACAAACGCATCGGTTAGAGATTTAATTTTTAAACTGAAAAACAAACTTGAAAAAATGGTTTTATTTCCGACAAGGGTAAAAACTTAGTCACAAGTTGTATCCTTTTTTTCAAAAAATGTAAAAAATTATTAAATAAAGTACTATTTTCTCTTTAGATAAGTCTCAAACTTCATTTTAAATAAGAAATATGTGTCAGACTTGTTTATATTATGTATTATAGCAATTATCTTGTAATTGTAACGAAAACCCTTCAGAGCGGCCAATTTTTCTCGGAACGGAGGGGTGAACGCTCAGAGAGGTTTCAAATGAAATAATGTTTTAGACCGCGTCAAATCTACAAGTACGAGTGGAATGACTACAAAAGCGGGAAAATTTTCGAGCCTGTCAAGCCTTTTTTTAAAAAAGAGTTTAAGGAAAAATAGTTGTAGGGATTTAAGAGAAATCAAGAATTTTGGTTTAGCTCTCGGGGAAGGGGGGGGGGAGGGGCTGCGGCCCCATAGCACCCCCTTGGATTTACCACTGTTTTGAATAATGTCTGTTTGCTTATGAACACGATATTTCAGAAACGAAACGTGCTAAACGAGTAAAAGTTGATATGTGTTCACGAAATTGCAGATCTGCACTGTCCTACCGCCACAAGAATAACCCTGAAGAGGGTTGCCTCAAGTAGACGAGTCGAAGAAAGGAGGGAAACGGATATAAAATCAACCGCAACGTTTGGCAAACTAAGCGCACTTCGTTAGGCGAGGAATTCGTTTTCGACTGGAGTACAAAGCGAAACGATACCTCCGCCCATTCTATCTGCGTTAAATCAAATAACGCCTTTTCCTTCACCCCCAAAATGCAGTGGAATATCCCATTTCCATAACGACCGCCATCGGCATGTCTGGTGTCAGGGGTTTTTCTCGTGATGATAGGAGAGTATCGATTCCCACCGAAATCCGTCAAAGGATTGTCTTGTCTGTTCTTGTGCATGTGAACACTGAGGTACAACAGGCTATATGAATAAATTTGGCTCATGGCTTTATCACCGGGATTGCAGACATCCATCAAATTGTGGACCAAATCCTTCAACGGGTTGGCTGTCTGTCGGTCTATCTTTTTCGTGTATTTGTGAAAACTATAATTCAAGAACGAAACAAGTTAGAAGATGGATTTCATTATGTGATATAAGCACCTTGTCGAGCTGCGTCAAATATTGGCTGTCATCTATCAACGAGAAAAAGTTCATTTCGTGTTTGAGTCTCTTCGCTATAAAGCGAAGCTAAACACAAAACGTGTCATATTGTGGAAGTATACTAGAAAGACGAAGGTAGAAAACTCCTACCTTTCCCCCCCCCCCCCTCTCTCTTTTTTTTGCCTTATTAGTAAGGTGACCAACTTTTTCCGATGAAAAGGAGGACACAAATAAATTGAAGAAAAAATGTCGTAAATAAAAGAAACATTTCGTTCATTGCAACAATAATACGGAATACACTATAATATTGTTACAAACATGGAAAGTCGCTTCCCAGCAATGCGAGTCTTATGGTTGGGAAGAGAGTTTTACAAGGTTAAGCATGGAGTGACCTCAGCGACAGTTATGGCACCCTGACCTTGGCGACAAATTTGGCGACCTTGGCGATAAATAGATGATTCCCGAAAATGCAACCCTTTTCTCGATATTTCTACTAGGGAAGGGAATAGACGAGAAAACACTATGTGACGTCACGGCCTGTCGGAGAGAATATTTAAGGACGGCGTTTAGATCAGAGAGCGTCTTTTGATCGACTGGGATCACCTTGGAGCGCGAATGCCTTTGGAGTTCTACCCGCAGTGCGAGCTGGTGAGCTGAGCGCTATTGGAGGTGCAGTTATGATCTACTAGTTATTAGTTATTTGCTGACTGTTTGTGTTGTTAGATAACAAAGTGCTGAACTGTTATTACCTGCGAATTGTTGTCTGTTTACATTGGTAATCTGTGCAAGAACTATTGTTTCCTGTATCTGTGCTACGTGTTTTCCTGCATATTTGTAAATAAATCTTCATTCTCCATTATCCTGTGGGTTGGACTGTTTACACCATACACCCACGGTAAGACTTTGTGCAACAATATGGTAAATGCATAATAAAAACATTTGTAACGTTTTAAATTGTAATTTTGCATGCATGTCTATTAATTATTATTTAAATGAGTACTTTTCCATAGAATGAATATTTTTGTCAATGTATCATCGTCTAAAAATATATTAGAAATATCTGAACAAGGAAATATCATTCATAGTGAATTTAACGGTGAGTGCTGAGGCTAGAGTATCAACATTCAATCTCGATTTTTCACATGTCCAAAAATCATCAGTAAGTGAAAATACCCTTTCAACTGCTGCTTTAATTCTACGCCTGTACAACGAAAATTGAACAGGAATAAATTTTCACATGAAATATGTTCATTTTTGAAATGGCTGGATATTTCGAAGATCTTTTATCAATTTCATTAAGTTTACTTTCCTATTGTATCAATTTTTCAGAATTTAAATCTAAATTCAGTCTTCTAATTTCAAATATTGAAAATGAGGATATTTAGGAGGACACTTTTCGAGGGTGGACAGAACTTACAAAAGGAGGACTGTCCCCCTTAAAAGAGGAAGGTTGGCCACCTTATTATTAGAAGACTTCTACATTTTTTTAATATATTTTATTCACACTTTTTTTGCAAGCCTTGCTCCCTTCACAAATATGCATTTAGAAAATATTGCATAATGGAGTCTATTCATGTTCAGGTGACACACCTATATAGTGCATCGTGCCAATATAATTTTGGAATTCACTGGCTATTTTGCAGGAAGAGAAAGGGCGTTGCGTCACAGCACACTATAAGGCAACGTACAATTAATTTTGGATGATGCGCGTAGTTACTTTTGTCATGTGATTGTGACGTCAAGTGAATCAGAAAAGAGAACCCCGGCCCTGCCTAAGCATCCCGGGCATATTGAAAGACCGACCGCCGCGACAAAAATACCGGTACTATGGCCAGCGCAAAATAGACCTCATTACAACGATGGGGGCTACCTGTTACGGGGGTACGACCAGCAATCGATGATAAGCCCTAAGAGCCACACCACCATTGCTATGTCCCACCGGGAAGCGAGACTCAGCTTATTTATATGGCAGGTTCTCATCTCCATATTTGAGGTGTCTCCTTAAGTGGGAATGACGTCAAGTGCATATTATGTGGTTGGGATCAATTGTCTGGTGCGTGGAGTTTGTCGGCAATACTTGAAATTCAAATATAGAGAATAATTATTAAAAAATTGTTTGTTAGTAATTATTTAATGAATAAAGTTTCTTTTTCATATGATGACTTCAGTACTGTTACAGTCATGGAAAGTCGCTTCCCAGCAATGCAAGTCTTATGGTTGGGAAGAGAGTTTTACAAGGTGAAGCATGGAGTGACCTCAGCGACTCTTATGGCACGCATGACCTTGGCGACAAACTTGGCGACCATTTTGGCGACTTGGCGAGAAATGTGGCGACCTTGTTGACAAATAGATGATTCCCGAAAATGCAACCCTTTTCTCGATATTTCTATTAGGGGCCGAGATCTAGGTTTTTCCTGAAAATTCTATGTGACGTCACGGCCTATCGGGGAGAGTATATAAGACCGCGTTTGGATCACGGTAGCGTCTTTTGATCGACTGGTTACTTCGCTTTGAAGCGTGAACGTCTTCGGAGTTCTATCCGCTGTGTGAGCTAATAAGCTGGTGAGCTGAGCTGTTATTATCGTTACTAGTTATTTGCTGACTGTTTGTGTTGTTAGATATCAAAGTGCTGAACTGTCATTACCTGTGAATTGTTGTCTATTTACATTGGTAATCTGTGCAAGGACTATTGTTTCCTGTACCTGTGCTACGTGTTTTTCCTGCATATTTGTAAATAAACCTTCATTCTCCATTATCCTGCGTGTTGGACTGTTTACACCGTACACCCACGGTAAGATTTTGTGCAACACTGGTGTCCAGAAGTGGGATATTTGTGTATGGTGAAAACGAGATCTCAGACAAAGATGGCTGAGAACGCTGATCTACTTGCTCTGCTAGCCGAGATGAAGAAATCTATGGAGAAAGGACAAGAAGAAATGAAGGATAGAATGGAGAAAGGACAAAAAGAAATGAAGGATAGAATGGAGAAAGGAAAAGAGGAAATGAGGAAAGGACAAGAAGAAATGAAGGATAGAATGGAGAAAGGACAAGAGGAAATGAGGAAAGGACAAGAAGAAATGAAGAATCAGATCCAATCACACGTCGAAAGTAAAGTCGGAGAAATTAAAGATCATGTCAACAGTTGCATAGAGAAAATAGAAGAAGATGTCCAAAGCGTGAAAAGAGAGATTGGAGAGGTAAAGGGCGAGGTTGAAAGGAAGATCGAGGAAGTGGAAGACAAAGTACAAGGCAAGATAGAGGAAGTCAAAGAAAAAGTTCAAGTGAAGATCGGCGACCTAGAGAAGAGGCTTAGTGAACTCGAGGACAGACCAATCAATTTCCCGGCAAATCCAGACCTCACGTATTCCACACCAACGGTCAAATCCCTGACATTCGACGGACAAACGTCTTGGACTGTTTTCAAAACTCAGTTTGACGTTGTGAGCTCTGCGAACGGATGGAATAATCGTGTGAAAGCCAGTCAACTTGTGGCCTCTCTCCGAGGATCAGCGGCGGAAGTTCTTCAGGGAATACCTTCTGATAAGCTAACGGACCTTATGACCATCGAGAACGCTCTAGAAGCCCGATTCGGAGACAGTCACCTTACCCAGTTTTATAGGACTGAATTGAAGACGAGACGGCAGAAGCCAGGAGAAAGCCTTCAGGTATTAGCCGCCGATGTGGAGCGACTAATGAGCCTGGCCTACGCCGAGTGCCCTCAGGATGTCCGAGACAGCCTAGCAGCCCAGTACTTTGTCGACGCTATCAGAGATGAAGATACTCAGCACGCAACAAGGAAGAAAAGAAAAAAGACTTGAAATCAGCCTTGGCATATAGCATGAAGTATGAGGCTGCGAAAACTGTTTCCAAAACATCCCGAAATGTAAGATCGATAGAGGAAGAGGATGGTACTGGGAAAGAAAAAGATGAAAAATTCGACTGTTTATTGAAAACTTTGGAAAAATTATTAAACAGTCATGTTGCTGGGAAGAAGAACACTCCTCGACGAAATCCGAACGTGACTTGCTGGAAGTGTAACAAAAAGGGGCACCTACAGAGGGAGTGCCAGACGATTTCGCCCAACCGGGAAAAACTAATGTATGGCCGTCCTACGGGGCGAGGGCTGCCTTTTCTCAATAAAACCCCTGAGGAAGGACTGAAAGTTTCCGCACTTTGCGGAGGAAGAAATGGACTCTACTTGGAAGGATCTATTTGCGGTATCCCTTGTTTGATGTTGGTAGACACCGGTGCCAATGTCACTCTCGTAAGAACAGACTTGGACCAGAAAATGAAGGAGAATTTTATTTACACGGCTCCTAACATTTCTTTAAAGACCGCTACTGGTGAAAAGGCGGAGATACACGGGA
>BGPR01048622.1:0-11508 GCA_013235015.1 Araneus ventricosus
CAGGCGTACATTTGGAAAAACCATATTTTTCCCATGGGCAACTATATGTGGCCTGTTCACGTGTGTACAGCCCACACAAACACTACATCCGTGCAAATAACGTGGTATACAAAAGTATATCATCATAGATAAACAATTTACATAACTATATCAGCATACATGTACAGTACACTCCTGTCAGCCGTCCAATTAAGTATTATCAACCGTCAGAACATTTCCTTTCCCCTTTCAAAATGCAACAAAACATTTACGTTCGTGAATTAAAAAAAAAGAGTAATTCAAATTCTTCGCGCACGAAGTCGCGGGTAACAGCTAGTAATATAATAAATGCGAAAGTGTGTCTGTCTGTCTGTCTGTCTGTTTGTTAAGCTTTCACGACCAAACCACAAAACCGATTTGGATGAAAATTGGCAGAGTTGTAGCTTGAAACCCAAGAACGGACATAGGCTAGGTGAAATCACGTTAAATTAATTATTTTTGACTACAGATTAAAAATAGCTAACAAAGAAAGCCCATTGACTCCGCGATTCGCGATGAAAATTTTTATTTTTCAATCAGCTGTCACGTGATCCTTTAGGAATGCGAAAACATGTGGAATAAAATATTTTTAAAATAAATTCTCACGTAATCATTTTTTCCGCTGTAACTTCCGAACAAATTGTCTGATACAAATTATTTTTATACCATCTTAAAGAAAAACATTTTACCTTTCCAATGATACCAATTTTATTTCTGTGACATTTTTCATTCAATTGTTATTATTTTTTTAAATTTTACGTGCAGACGATTTTGAAATAACGCAAATTTATAGCTACTCAGTTGCTAGGAAATGGTTAGAATTTGAACTAATTTACCTTTATTTCTGAAACGTTTTCTTACATTTATAAGTATCCATAAAATAAGGCAGAATTTACATGTATCAGTCTGTCTGTCGGTCGATCGTTCGGTCACAAGAACTCCTCTTAAACGGTGAATGGTAGCGACGTGAAATTTACACACGGCATTCTAGAGCATATATTTAGGTCAAAGGTGTTATTTTCAACTTTCAGAGTTAATTAGTTCTTAAGATATTTAATTACATAACGAACATTAGCCGCTTTTAAGCCTAATGCTTAGACGTTTTTTGCCAATAACTTCTGAAATCTTCATTAGACAACAATTATTTTTATGCCATTTTAAAGACCAGAAAATGATCTTTTTAATGCTATTAATGCCATTGCGATGAAATATTTTCTCCGATTGCTATAAAGGTTTAAAAATATTTTTTAACGTAATTTCTAACAATATTTTTATTCTTATAGAAATAAATTCAAGCCAAATTACTGTTTCGTGCGCGGGATTTTGACAGTGTTAAAATTAATAAAAGAAAATATTGCTTTCTTTGACCATAAACAACAAAGGAGACTTTACACTTCCGGTTTCCTGTTGTGGTAGCATTTACAGCTTTTAATAAGGTTACACAGTGATCCAATGACGTTAGTGAATTATTCTCTCGATGTTTTGTTTAATTTTTACAGTGAGATATTACAAAATATCCTTCTGTAGATACGGTAATGGGCATTAACAAGGAGCATCATATTCTGTAGATCTCTTCAAGATCTTAGAATTGTCAGGGGCACCTTCCGACAAGCCTAGAATGATAGTCGGTGTGCCAGTAATTACTAATACGTAATCTCGATATACCGAGACTGCGCAATGGCACACGGTTAAAAATTACACACCTAGGTACAAACGTCGTGAAAGCTACTGTTATGACTGATATAGGGAGAAGAGAGAGTGTTTTAATTCCACTCCTTCCGATAATACCGAAGGATTTATCATCTCAGCTCAAAAGGTAACAAATCCCTGTAAAAATATCATTTGCGAGGCTCAGGGCCAGACACTGAAAGTGGCAGGCGTACATTTGGAAAAACCATATTTTTCCCATGGGCAACTATATTTGGCCTGTTCACGTGTGTCCTGCCCACACAACCTCTACATCCTTGCAAATAATGTGGTATACAAAAGTATATTAGAATAGATAAACAATTTACATAACTATATCAGCATACATGTGCAGTACACTCCTGTCAGCCGTTCAATTAAGTATTATCTCCGTCAGAACTTTTACTTTCTCCTTTCAAAATGCAACAAAACATTTACATTCTTGAATTTAAAAAAAAAATAATTCAAATTCTTCGCGCACGAAGTCGCGGGTAACAGCTAGTAATATAATAAATGCGAAAGTGTGTCTGTCTGTCTGTTTGTTAAGCTTTCACGATCAAACTACCAAACCGATTTGGATGAAAATTGGCAGAGTTGTAGCTTCAAACCCAAGAACGGACATAGGCTAGGTGAAATCACGTTAAATTAATTATTTTTGACTACAGAGTAAAAATAGTTAACAAAGAAAGCCCATTGACTCCGCGATTCGCGATGAAGATTTTTATTTTTCAATCTACGGTCACGTGATCCTTCAGGAATGCGAAAACATGTGGAATAACTTATTTTTAAAATCAACTATCACGTAATCATTTTTTCCGCTGTAACTTCGGAACAAATTGTCCGATACAAATTATTTTTATACCGTCTTAAAGATAAAAATTTTACCTTTTCAAGGATATTAATTTTATTTCTGTGACATTTTTCATTCAATTTTTATTAATTTTTTAAATTTTACGTGCAGACGATTTTGAAATAACGCAAATTTATACCTACTTCGCTGCTAGGAAACGGTTAGACTTTCAACTAATTTATCTTGATCTCTGAAAATTTTGCTTATGTTTATAAATATCTATAAAACAAGGCACAGATTACATGTATCTGTCTGTCTGTCGGTCGATTAGTCGGTCACAAGAACTCCTCCTAAACGGTGAACGTTAGCGACAAGAAATTTACACACAAGGTGCTATTTTCAACCTTCAGAGTTAATTAGTTCTTAAGATATTTAATTAAATAACGAACCTTAGCCGCTTTTAAGCCTATTGCTTAGATGTTTTTTGTCAATAACTTCTGAAATCTTTATTAGACAACAATTATTTTTATGCCATTTTAAAGACCAGAAAATGATCTTTTTAATGCTATTAATTACATTGCGATGAAATGTTTTCTCTGATTGTTATTAAGGTTTAAAAATATTTTTGTAACGTAATTTCTAACAAGTCTTTTTATTCTTATAGAAATAAATTCAAGCCAAATTACTGTTTCGCGCGGGGGCTTTTGCCAGTGTTAAAGTCAATAAAAGAAAATATTGCTTTTTTTACCATTAACAACAAAGGAGACTTTACACTTCCGGTTTCCTGTTGTCGTAGCATTTTCAGCTTTTAATGCGGTTACACAGTGATCCAATGACGTTAGTGAATTATTCTCTCGATGTTTTGTATAACTTTCACAGTGAGGTGTTACAGAATATCCATCTGTAGATACGGTAATGGGCATTAACAAGGATGATCATATACTGTAGAGCTCTTCAACATCTTAGAATTGTCAGGGCACCTTCCGACAAGCCGAGTTTGAATGCCGGTGTGCCAGTACTACTAATACGCAACCTCGATATACCGAGAGTGCGCAATGGCACACGGTCGCAAATTACACACCAAGGTCCAAACGTCATGAAAGCTACTGTTCTGTCTGATATAGGGAGAAGAGAGAGTATTTTAATTCCACGCCTTCCGATAATGCCGAAGGATTTATCATCTCAGTTCAGAAGGCAACAAATCCCTTTAAAAATATTATTTGCCAGGCTCATGGCCAGATACTGAAAGCGGTAGATGTACATTTGGAAAAAACCATATTTTTCGCATGGGCAACTTATACATGGCGTGTTCACGTGTGTCCAGCCCACACAACCTCTACATCCGTGCAAATAATGTGGTATACAAAAGTATATTAGAATAGATAAACAATTTACATAACTATATCAGCATACATGGAGAGTACACTCCTGTCAGCCGTCCAATTAAGTATTATCTCCGTCAGAACTTTTACTTTCCCCTTTCAAAATGCAACAAAACATTTACATTCGTGAATTAAAAAAAAAGAATAATTCAAATTCTTCGCGCACGAAGTCGCGGGTAACAGATAGTAACAAATATAATTAACAAAATTTGCCTTATCCTTAAAAAATTGGCATTAAACTTGATTTTAAAGGATTTTTTTTCGTGACAATGTTAGCAATTTTTGTTGGTGCAGTTTCTTGAACAACTATTCGTGTGTGATATATATTTCTTTTTTTAAATTAATTCTCTATTATATCAATTTAATGTGCAGTACAGTGATTGTGGAGAGGTTTTAAGTAAACCGAGGCAGTTAAATGGCCTAAGGGTAAACAGTTTCTTTGTTAGACTTCAGGATTTGTTTAATTGAATGGGAAGATTCCTTGTTACATAATTTGTTCTTTAAATTTTCGTTCAAAATGTTAAAATCAACCTACATTTTTTTTAAATAAAAAAAAGAGGAAGAGAGAGCACTCATATCTCCGACTCCATCATATCTCAGATTATGACTTCTGTATCTCCATGCTGAAGGATACTTTTTGACACCTTGTTATTTTATGTTGTCAGTCTTTCCTTGGCTAAAATTTTTGCAGCAAAATTCATTAAATTCGCCAATTTTAAAACATAATTTCATTTCAAGACTAAATGCCTTTCAGTATCAACTTTTCAATAAAGTACTGATATTTAATTCTGTATGTTTTCTTACCATTTCTTTTTGGAAATTTTATTCTCAGGAGCTATTTTATAACAGTATTAGCATTAATCGCAAAGCCACGAAAGAGAATATTCGGAATTTGTATTTAATGTTTCTTATTTCATCGGACCTGTTTAGAGCGCTTTATAAATTGTTTTAGAGAAAAATACAATCCAGAAACGCTAAGTGGTCCCTTTACGAGCTCTCTAAGAGCCTATAACTCATATTCATTCTTTCGTGATTTCATTTCAAAGCATTTTCAGGAGGAGGTTTCATTTTAGCTAACGAGGATTCATTTTAGCTAAACAGTTCAAGTTTTATGAAAACAGAAAAGTGAAGCAAAATATGAAACATGTTGGAGATTCATTTCTAAGAAAACACATCCTTGACTGACTGACATTAGATGTTATTAGAGTGTTAGTGCCGAGGCAATTTTACTCAGAATGAGTGTAACAACAATGAAAAAACTTTATGTACTTGTACCTTTGGAGGTGATTCAGAGGAGACACAAACACAAAACAAACAAAAAATATTTAGAAGCGAATCAGAAAAAATGGTGCAAATGAATTGGAATGAGAGTAGTGGGAGGCAAATGGGAGCAAAAAGCATTATGGAGGCTTGAGAGGGAGGGTCAATTTAGTAGCATAAGGGAATGGATATTTTCCGTCATTGTTAGTGAAATTCAATTGTTATAAAATTATTGGATTATTATTTCTGGTGATTTGGCGGAAGAACTTCCTTGAGATAACTTGGATATGATTTGCTGTTGATTCCAGCTTGAAGTCTTTGTGTATAACATCATTTTGTATATGCCAAGGAGCATTGGTCATAATTCGCAAGATCTTATTTTGCATAATTTGCACTTTTTTTGAGATGAGTTTTGGGAGAAAGACCCCAGATTTGCGATGCATAAGTAAGGATAGATCGAAGAATCTGCTCTAACAGAAGCACTTTGTTGTTGAGGGAAAGTGGTGATTTTCTACCGATTAAAGGTATGATCACGTAAACCTTCGCACAGAATTTATCAGTATTATATTTAATGTGGCTGCGAAAAGTAAGTTTGGAGTCTAAGATTAAACCAAGGTATTTAACCTTCTTGTCCCAGTTGTTCATAGGAAATCTGCAGTGTAAACAGTATGGAGAAGAGGGCTTAGAATACTTCCTTGTGGCTTGCCAGCTTTAATATGGCCTGTTTCAGAACGGGTACTATTTAATTTAACTTTAAATGTTCTATTGCGCAGGAAAAGAATTATGATGCCAATCAGATAATGAGGTAATTTATTTGCAATCAGTTTGTAAATTAGGCCACTATACCACATTCTGTCAAATGCCTTGCGCACATCGTGGAAACTCCATCAGTATAAAGTTTGTTGTTGAATCCATGAGTGATTAAGTTGGTAACACGAAGAAGCTGATGTTAAACGCATCCCAAAATTGATTAGCTGCATTTAAAATAACAGTGGACTTGTAATTGTTTTGCTGTCTGATGGACACAAATTGAACTATGGATTTTAATAATGTGAAAGCTTATAATCCCTAGATATTTAATCAATGGTCGCCTATACCCCACCACCCTCCCCCGGGCACTTCGAGTACACGGATGAGTGGCCGCAGGAGAAGTAAAAGGGCATTTGCTTCCCCTGGGGGTATAGCAATGATGGGGCTCTGGGTCCCTCCACCAGTGATAGAACGGACCTCTTTTGGGAGGGGTCAGGCCGTGGCTTGGTGATAGGCTGTTAGGATTCCGGCCAAAGTACTCGAGCTATTGCAGCGGCTGTCATTCAGATGACCCGGATGCTTCGGGAGGGCGCGGGTGGATCCAGTTTTTCTGGTTATACCCCACCACCAGGGGTGTAGTGTGGCCGGAACGTTGTTCCGGTACTGTTTTTTTTTATTTTTACGAGAAATAAACAAGAAAAATTATAAAAACATTTTTAAAGCAGGGCGATTTTTGACGACCAGGTTGGAGTGTTCTGGCACTGTTCATTCTGCGACTACACAACTGCCCACTACCTCCATTTTTGAGAGAAATCGAAAAAACCCTACTTCACTGTACATTTTCAGTATGGAAAAACCTTAACAGAGTCGCCAGCCTCAACAATTGGACCAACTGTGCCTCTTTTCCCCCCTCCAATTTATTTTGCCACTTTTCAAGCACAACTAACAAACCAGAATGGCCTGAGTTTATTGTGCAAGTTTAAAATGGTATATACATTTTTTTCTGTAAGCGCTTCAATGAACATGTCCTCAAGGATATTGTAAAATATCTATTGTAGGGGATGGAAGCTTGTCTATTTAGAGCGATAACATGGATCCATGGATTATGGATCTGAAAACGTTTCTGCAGAAATCCGTGACAAAATTGCGGCAAAATATTAGACCTCAAAATGTTTTTTTTCTCTATTTACTAGCAGATTACCCGACGTTGCCCGTTCATTTTCTTATCAAAACCTTGTGATGGAGAGGAAAAGGAAAATTAAGAAAAAAACCAGTTAGTACATTGTTATATATGTAGTTTATAAACCACACCCGTTATTAAAGGGTTAACTATAGTAAAGAAGGGATCATCTAATTACAAAGTCAATGTCAAGCAGAAGCGTAAGAACAGAAATAAGTGAAAAAATAATTCGCAAATCCATAATGCTTACAGATATATTTTAATATAAAATTCAATATCTAAACATTGAAATCAATTTGATACATGCGCTCCTAATTAAAAAAACTCGTTTTGAGAATAATGCAAAAACTGTATATTTAATTACAAAATATTAGACATTTTATTATATTGTATCCTTTTCATTGCATTTTTAAATCTTAAGTTATGAGCTTTCGAAATTTTTCAAATCTATGATATTATTCATTTCCGGAATCGGTTATTTGTACCCTATTCTATGACGATATAATTCAAACATCGACATTTCGATAGTACGAAAAATCTCAGTTCCCTTAAAATAAAGATTAACATCACTTTAGGACGTATAGTAAATAAGAAAGTTCATATCTTCCTCTCGTCAGTCAGTCTCCGTAGCAATCGTATTTAAATTTCACCAATTCAAATTATAAATTGGTAGGACAGTCGACCAAATATTGATCTTCATAAAATTTTTATTTAGAGAAAAAAGATTTAATTCATTCAATAATATTTTAACAACTACCATTTCGTTGCCATTCTGAGTAAAATAAATTTCAAATAAACGAAAACAATGCAGTGAAACGTGTGTATAACAATACTGTTTGTAACGATAGATCTACCTTTAGCGACATTTTCTTGGCGCCAAATCTGGTACTAAATTTCATCAAAATCGCCCAAGCCGCTGAAATCCCCCAGCGAGTCAATCGGCTTATTTGTTACATGCATTTTAGAGACTTTGCCCCGCCCTATCCTGAGGAACCAACTGTGTTAGAGCTTATTTACCCTCCTATACTTCAAGAGCGTTAATGAGGAACATGTGTACCAAATTTCATCGAAATCCCTTTAGCCGTTCGGATGTGATGCTGGAACAAACATACATACATTGAGTTTTATATATATAGATTCGTTTTACAGCCTGCTCTACTATTCAATATGCAATATTCAAAACTGAAAAATGAAGTGGCAAGATGGTGACGCCAATGCAGAGCACGGCGGGTGCTGCTAGAAATATATTTAAATTTTTAATTTATCATTGAAATTTTCTTTCTCATAGTATTCATTGGGTCATAATTTCTTGATTACTAATATAATAACCCAGATCTCTTGGTAACGCTGTGACGTCACCAATAACAAAACTCACGCCATAGCACTGCGAGACCTTAAACATCATTATTTCATTGTTAGAGAACCTAAATTTCAGTAATTTTAAATTTAAAAGGGTAATTGTTCTAATTTCAAAGTTAATAGCTCTAAAATAGTGAAATATAATTTGCTATCAATTGATATAAAATTTATCTCGCTATGATCAATAGTTCCCGAGAAATTTTAAATTATATTAATCCTATATTTCAAATTAATTTCCGTTTTTCAATAGAAAGTAGTAAATTACGTCAGTGGCATATCATGCGCGTGATACAGTTTGGACGCCACGATGCATCTCATTATTTAGTGCAATCGTGATGATATAATTTGATAATATTTTTTGGCAACGTTAAAATTTAAGCAAAGACATCTGAAGTACAAGGAAAATTGTTAAACGACGAAAAATACTTCACACGGAATGTTGCTTACCAAGAGGCTTTTTAATAAAGAAATATGTAAATAATAGGTAAATAAAAAAATATTTTCTGTCATAAAACATATGTTTATTTTATTTATTTTAAATCAATGTTAAACATTTCCCTCGCATCTATATCTATTTAAACACATCATATTTGACGGGAAATCTCTCGAAGGAAGAGGCAATTTGCACCCGTCTTACCGTGACGGGTGATTTTCTAGTTTGATAATAATACGGAATTTTAAAATTATTTTCCTCAAATTCATTACCAGATGGCACCTCTCATGAAATTAGAATTTAATTACAACTAATCGATTAAATGGTCATTAAATTCTGAAAATATTAAGATATTACATTGCCATCCGGAATACTTAAATATACAAAATTTTAGGATCATTAGAATGTGAGTGAGAAATAGATTTAAAAAATTCCATTTGTACAAACATGAAACAAGTCGAGTTAAATAAAGCTTGTAATTAATGAATATCTGCACTGTTACTACTACAGATATGTTGGATTTATATATATATATAAATATTTCCTCAGTTTCGCTACACATTTAATTTTTTAACATCTAGTAGATTCATATAGAACATCACTGCTTTTAAAATAAATAACGGAAAGATGACTGCATCATATTTGTTATAAATAAACATTTCAACCCATTATTCTCCAACAGATGGCACTGCTTATTCCAAGAAAGGATATTTTTGTTTGAGCCAAGGAGTGCAATTCTGAAAGCCAGGGTTGCACCAAACAAAACTAATGAAGGAAATAGCAGTTACTTTTCTGAAACTTTTAATCAACTTTTAATGGCGAAAAAAAAACTATAAATATTTTTTTTTCTTATTTGACGTTGGAAGATGGAAAGGTAAAAATGTATGATAAAGGTAAATTTAAACACTAGACGCAGAATGATTAAATTTCTCAAATGAGTGATTGGAAGCAAACAATATGACAGTAAAATCACCCTATAAGCACAAGATATTTTAAGATCTTTCCAAGATGTTGCTAAGATATTTTGAATCCCACATAGCATCGTAAAGATATCGTATGATTATTTTAGAGCATCTTCTCAGATAGCGCAACATATTGCCAGGTATTGTATAATATTGTTCGATATTATATAATATTGTATGATATCGCACAATATTATACAATATTGCGAATATTGTTCAATATCATATTATATTTTACAATATCATTTTGCTACTAGGGTGCTAATACAGGAAATGAAAGAAAAATGAATAAAGGATGATTAAAAATCCACAAAAGTGATCTAAAAATGCCCTCAACGGTTATACTTTGTTAGGTTTGATAATTTTTATACCGAACAAAAATTTGTTTCTTCTCTTTCAAAGCTTTAATTACACCCAATCCCTATCGCGTCTTAAGAGCCTTTTTGAATCTCCAGCATCAAGTGGTTCACTCGTGTCATATTCTAGGATATGTGGCATCATCGCCAGCTGCGTTGTTAGCTGTATTTGCACCTCTACCCCGCCTTTTTGGTGGTGTCATCTCTTGACCAATGGCGAAGAAGTTGCTGCAGTATTTAAAGGCGATGTTCCACCTGATCATTCTCTCACTTTTTTTGTTATCATCTTACCGCGCGCGTGGTCATAGTAGTAATATAATATATATTTTTAACATAACTGCTGTTCCATTAAATATGTCATTGTTCTAAATTTGCTTTTTTTTTATTCCTGTGTTTTTCGCACTGTGTCACCATAAAATTAATCCTTCTAATGGAATTAAGTCTAGTGACAAATATTATTTGAAGTGTGGTGCTGAGTGTAGCTGGGACCTCATGCCACGGCCATCACACTGTATTTAATCACTCACACCCGGCACCGACTCTCACCCTAACAGCCGCAGTGATGACCCGAACGTGATTTGAAAATGCAACCTTCTGATCAACGCCAGCTGTGTTGTTAGCTGTATTTGCATGCGTGTCTACCCCGCCTGTTTGGTGATGTCATCTCTTGACCAATGGCTAAAAAGCAGCTGCAGTATTTAAAGGCGATGTTCCACCTGACCATTTCTCACTTTTCTGTTATCTCACCGCGCGTGTGGTCATATGATGTAGTAATATAATTTATATTTTTAACTTAACTGTTGTTCCATTAAATGTGTTATTGTTCTAAATTTGCTTTTTTATTCCTGTGTTATTCACACTGTATCACCATAAAATTAACCCTTCTGATGGAATTAAGTCTAGTGACAAATATTATTTGAAGTGTGGTGCTGAGTATAGCTGGGACCTCATGCCACGGCCATCACTCTACATTTAATCACTCCTACCCAGCACCGACTCGCACCCTATGCGAAAGAGTACTCGAAAAGTACTTGCCACTCTCAGATTAAGAAGAAGTTAAAACTTTAGTTTTTTCGGGTACAACGAACGGAAATCTCAGGTTTACATCCCCTCTTCCACAATAGTGACGACTAAGTCACATACTTGCCTGTCCATACCTTACTGTTAGATATCATAAATCCAAGTTAAATTTGTGGCTTCCTTAAATTAATTTAATTGTTTTTCGAATGAATTACAGAATCTACAAAAAAATGTTGCTTAATTTTTTTAATTTGCATTTTATGAGCATTTTATCTCTGAAAAGAATTGAATGAAAGTAATAGCTACGACATT
>BGPR01048623.1:0-11508 GCA_013235015.1 Araneus ventricosus
TCGATGTACTTCGTTTGATTTGTATTGCTCATAGACTATTTTGCTTTCCTATTTCCACAACTATTTTTTTGTTAAAAAAAATATTTTCCTAATTTTTTTGTATTACACTATTAAAGATAATGTTATGTTGTTACTTTTGTAGGTGTTATATAAAGCGTTATTTATGTAGTTTACTTAGTGAATTTTTTTTTTACTTTTAAACACACTTAAATTGCTAAATCAATTTATTATCCATATCACGTATCATATACTATAATAGTTAAGTTGTTTACTTGATGAATGAAACACTTAAATATATAATTGCATTAAATTGTTAACTTGATATTTAAACACATATTTATATCTTGATATTATATAATATAGTATAAACACTTAGATATATAAAATGCAGTTCATTAGATTAAAAATTTACATTTTATAAATTAATTTATCCGTATATATTTTAAATCCTTTTTACTAAAATAAAAAAACAAAGGGAAAGATGGCGTACGTAAATACAAAACAAAGGAAAGTTAACAACGTGGACACTTAGATACAGAAAATTTACTCCCAAGAAAGACAACTAAAGATTTATATTAATACACAAAAAATAATAAGGTGACATTGCTTATTCTCTAGACTACATATTATCAGGATATTATTAGGGGCCTTTTGCCAAACTAAAATGTTGAAGTCAACCATGAGGAAAAAAGCAATGTCATTAACCTAGGAACTCAAAGTCAGAAAATCTTTATAGTATAGTCTTGATTTCCTCTCCTTTTTTTTTTTACATGGAAAGGTTGCAGATTGGATGCAAAAAAAAATTTGAAAACAATATACATGAAAACGTAAAAGATGATAAATGAAAAGTCTTATCACACCTGTGTTGAATTCTGCGGTATCCAAAATTGGTGTTCAGTCATCAATGGTTATGCCGATGATACAATCAAATTGCGCAGAAGGTTGCAATTCAAAACGTCACTGGAACGTATAACCACCATTTTTTTCAAATCATCCAACAACGTCTTGATTCTCAGATCCATTCTTTTTCTAAGGTGAAGGGCATCTAACCCTCTGTTCCCATCCCTTGGTGCCTTGCGTCACCCAGAAAAAAACAACGTCTGATTGGACAAACACTTGACATCAGGGCTATTTCAGAATGACCACTTACCAGCCTCCCCATGCTCGTAATGTGGTGAGAAAGTGACCTTTAACTGACCTCCTGCACGTAGGCACTGGACAATCTCGGACCAAGGAAACGCAGAAGGAAAAAAAGAACATTTCTTGTAGCAGACAATACTACAATCACCCCCTTAACAGTGAAAAAAATTTTTTGCTTGCATCCCTCATTGTGGAGGCATGTGGTAACAGTTCACACAAATCAGTCTTTGATGAACACCAGATAGTCCATAGGTGTGTTGCATTCACATACCCAGCAGTGGGATTTGTCACAAAACTCCATATAATGTCCATTGAAAGTGGTCACTAAGTTTAATGTGATTTTTACAAAAAGCAACAATATAACAAAATGCCTCTGTAATGCTAACATTCCGAGAAACAGCTTTAAAAAAATTAACTATATATATGCACAATTGATTATAAAATGGTAGTGACCCCAAAAAATCATTTAAACAAATAATTTGTTTTGGCAATTAATCAACCAAAGTAAACCCAAATTGCTTCACGATACATAATTAGTTATATCTGTAATCAGATGTTTCTCAAAATATATGATAAACACAGATCATTTTTTGACAAGGATATAAATACCTATATAATAAAATTAAAGAATACAATAGCACATTCCTGACATATAGATATATGACTTAAATTCGAAGCAAGCAGCTTATTCACATGTATATTTTGTATTTGTTCTAAACAAAAAGACAGAAAATTCATCAAGTAACCTCTGAAATACTCAGTTTAATCCCTAGCCTTAATTGTGAATCACTACAAAAATGAAATATATAAATCGAATACTTGTGTAGAATCTCAAAATAAAACAGGTCTCAATCATAATACGAAACCCTAACTAATTTGACGTATATTAGAAACTGTTTGTCCCATGTCAGAGATCTCTCCAATATTTACTACCTTCCAAAAAATCAATCATGTTCTTGTGAAAAGATAAACTCGTGTGTTAATAACTGTACTTAACTTTCGTTAACTGTGTCATGTAATTGAATGTACACTCCTTTGTTTGTTTGTAAAAAAAATGTGGTAGGTCAAATTCCTCTCTTCCACCGATCACAATTCTGATCAAAGCATACGAAAAAAATTTTGACATAGAAATTCTCAAAAGTTCAAAAATCAAAGGGAACAAAAATTTCTTAATGAAAGGGAAAAAAATTTTTTACGATATATACAAATCAAACAAATACATCATGGCTGTCACGTGACTAAATTCTCGAAACAAACAGGGGGTACCAACCTGCGAAGAGTATACGCAAGCATATATTCATTGTAAAGAGAACAAGTCAACAAAAACAAACTCAACATAATTGTCTAAATTTGATGCGTTGAACTTCGTAGAAAATAGCGTGTTTTTGACTCATTTGTGGCAGTGTCATGAGAAATTAGATGGGATTTTCTACCAGGAGCATATCTCAACCTATTGACATGCACAGTGAAGGAACGAGCGGATTTGTTATCAAGTGCCTGAATTGTGTAATTAACTTATCCTCTCTTTGCAATAATTGTATAAGGTCCTTCAAATCTTGTCTTAAAATCACCCTTTGATTTCAGATAAACAATATCACCAACGTGTAATGCCCTTGGACGTGAATTTTTTGCTAATCTATTGTTCTGTTCTACCTGTTTTCTGGTGAGTGTGGAATATGCAAGCTCATAAGCTGTATTTAATTGTTGCAACAGGTCCTGTACATAATGAGCCTTATCCAAAAATAGAGGTTCTGAGTTATTATCAAATGTGTCGAAAATTAAAGGGAGATTTCGACCGAAATGCAAAAGATTTGGTGTATATCCAGTTGAAGGATGAATTAATCCATTATAAATATTTTGGTGAATTAATAATGCGTTCTGAAGGTTAACACCTCTCTCCTGAAGGGTGAGAATACTTGATTCAATGGCAGGATTTAAACGCTCAGTTTGAACGTTCGTTTGGGGATGAAAGGGTGACGTGTGACTTAATTTTATGCCGAGTGTTTTATTAATTAAAGAAAATACCTCGGATGTGAATTGAAAACCCCCGTCACTCAAAATTTTACTTGGTCTGCCATGAATTGAAATGTAATTCAAGATATGTTTGGAAACTGTTTCTGCTGTAATATTCTTCAGAGAATATAATACAATATGTTTAGAAAAATGATCTAGAACCGTGAGAACATAACCCGAATTTGGAAGTGGACCTTTTATATCAACTGATATATAATCACCTGGTCTTGTAGGTATTCTGTTAGATTGTGGTGGTGCGTGCTTAGGTATAAAAGATTTATTTTTGATGCACTGCTCACAGCTAAGAACAAAATTTTTGTTGTCTATGTATACACCTTTCCAATAATATCTGTTGCTAACAATTTGATATGTTTTATCTAGACCAGTGTGAGAAATGTGACAAATATCCAAAGCTTTGTGTTGCAGTAATTTTGGTACAACAATTAATTCTGCTTGTGACTTCCTGTGAGATTTAAACATCAAAATGTGTGTTGTAGGGTCAATGTAAAAACCACGAATATTATTTGAATCCTTAAGAGATGGATTTTTTATTAACTGAATAATTTCATTTGTTTGTAAGTCATCTGCCTGTTCTTTTAACCAAGTACTGGTTGAAATTTCTAATGAAGTGTCCGAAGTTGCATTTATTGTGTTGCAATGTGTTTCGACAACTGGTAAAATCAATTTTTGCTCATCTTGTGGGGTGTTGGAAATTTCTGTTTGGTTAACAGGAAATCTGGACAAGAAATCAGCCAAAGTATTTTCCTTGCCTGGAATATGTTCACAGGTAAATTGAAATTCAGATAAATACATTAACCATCGTGAAACAATGTCAGTAGGAGACGCAATTTTTAGGTAGATTCCTTATAGGAACTCTACCTATTGCAATGGTTCTCATGACACGACTTCCGGAAAACTTCTGCAGATCTTCACCGATAATGACCCCTAGAACCCAAAATCACCCTTCGTTAAAAAGTTTATATATATATATAGGTATATATATATATATAGCGTATATATCTATTACGTTATAGCGTACGTATATAGCGTTTTATATATATATAGGTATATATATATATAAAAAGCGTTATACATATATATATAGGTTATATATATATATATATATGTAAAACGCTTTTTCCCATGTTATCTTGTGAACACGATAACTGGAGTAATTTTGATGTAAATTTAACCAGCTTTGGATATGTTGTAAAGATAGTAAAAATCTCGGTCGAGTTCGTAGATGGGCTATCCAGATCAAAGGGAGTGGAAATGGTGGGGGGTGGAAATTTTCATTTTCCCATAATTCCTTTACAATTGAAAATAGAAAGAAAATTCAAATTAGGTGAATTATTGCCTTATCATAACGAACAATGTTTGTGTTTAAACTTTTTCGATAGCTACAATTGCTTAGAAGTTATGAGCTGAAAAGTGATTTTCCCACCCTTCCCCTCCTCTCCCCCTAACTTAAAATACGTTTTAACCTATGCATGTTACCCCTCGTTGGAAAGCTCTCGTCATTTGCAGTCTCTTCCACCCTCCTTCATTCTTGTAGCTCCAATACTTATGAGAATAGAGGGCAAACTGTTCTTTTCCTTATTATTCGTAGTAGAAAAGTATATGCATAACGCTTTGGCCCGTGTTAATTTGTAAACACGATAACTAGAGTAATTTTGATTAGATTTTAACTGGCGACGGATATGTTGTAAGCAGGGTGAAAATCTCGGCCGAGTTCGCAGATGGGCTCACCAGCTCAAAGGGGGTGGAATTGGTTGGGAACTGAAAATTTCATATTCCCATAATTCCCTTACGATTCAAGATAGAAAGAAAATTCAAATTAGACGAATTATTGCCTTATCACACCAAACAACTTTTGTATTGAAACTTTTTTGATAGCCACAATTTCTTAGAAGTTATGAGCTAAAAAGCCATTTTCAATCCCCTCCCCAACTTATCATTTCCCCATAGCTCTGTTACGACTAAAGATAGAAAAAAATTTTCAATTAGGCGAATTATCACCTTATGATAACGAACAACTTTTATACTAAAAGTTTTTTGTCTGCTAGAATTGCTTATAAGTTATGAGCTGAAAAGCGATATTCAATCCCAATTTGCTGTTTCTATATACATTAAGATTGAAGATAGAAAGAAAATTTCAATTAGGGTAATTATCACCATATCATAACAAACTACTTTTATATTGAAAGTTTTTTGACAGCAAGAATTATTTAGAAGTTATGAGTTCCCATCAATCGCATTCACCCTCACTTTTTATACGGTATAATATATAATTAATTTATGACTAATTAATTTAATTAATTTATAGTTAATATCTTTGTTAAATTTTGTTAATTATAACTGTTAATTGATATACCTTTCTTTGCTCAAGATTAAAATGTTTTCATGTTTAATATTTTTAATGTAAAAGTTACTATTGTATAAATATTATAATACACAAATTACTTTTCTGATCTAAAACGCTTTTAATTAAAATGAGAATATCAATTGAACCAGACAATTTTTAAAAACATCCGTTTTCTTCATACGTTATTATTTGTTATATAGGTACTTCAAATTTTGTTAACAATTACTAAAGTCAATGAAAGGTTTCAATGAATATTTTGAAACAATTAATTTAACTATTTAATTATTCATTAATTTAAAGCGTGTAAATAAATCAATAGCTGATCCCGATATAAATTGTTAAATCGTCTACTTTTAAAATTTTCTTTTAGCATTCTTTCTTCTGGAAACAGTTCGTATTGTTTTTGATCAACAAGAATATTGTTACGAAATCAGTTTAAAATTAATTTTGAAAAAAATATTAAAATGAGAGAAACAAATTTATGGAAATGAAAGACATCGCGGAAAAACGCCTTGCTTAATTTTTAATTAAGTGAAATTTTAAGAATCTTTTGGGCTTTGAAAAGTTGAAGGTGACCTTTCTCTTTTCTTAAATAAAAAGTTTGATTGAAATCAGTCCAGTGGTTTAGGAGGAGATGTGGAACATACACACATAGCCACAGTTACTTTTATTTAAATTAATATAATTATTAGATAATTATAAGATAAAGATTGCTGGCATATAGTATAAGCCATAAAAAAGGTTTTAGTGGAGTTTTGTAACAATTAATTTTTTAACTTTAATTAAGTAGATAGTTAATTTTAATTAATCAAATAATTTTAATATTTAATTTGATAATAGGTTTTTTTGACAGAATACTTCAATTTGATATTTAACTAAACATGGCGGGACCATGATTTGTTTAATAAAATCAATATAAAGTAGCCAAAAATAAGAGTAATTAAATAAGAGTTCCCTTTCTCCTTTTTGCTAGTGAAAAATATCTCCTTAACTTTAAAATTGCTTGGGATTTTCTGCCTGAGTATTTGGTTTTAACCGTCGATGGAGATTTAAATTTGCTGTTCAAATTGGCTGCATTCATATCCTATGCTTTAAAAACACGTATTCAATTTGCCACTCACAATGTTTAATAATTTTTATTCTCTTATATGTTAAGAATTTAGTGACTATTATCTCTATAACCAGGGAGTTCTCTAAATGAGCCCATTGTAGTAGTGTTTAAGTGTATCATGTCATGTGATTTTACCATATGACAAAGTAATGTTAGCACAAATATATTGTAAACTAGATTAAATGAATTAATTTTTAAATCTAGAGTCCTTCTTCATTCATGCCAAGAGTCAATTTCTTGCTACTGTTTCAGATAGGCTGGCTTAATGTTATCTAGGAGATATTTGCACTGCTGAGATGTTTATTTCTTTATGACTCCTACCTGTTGAATGATTATGTGTTGAGATATAAAAAAAATTGACCAATGTACTGACCGATAAATCTATCATAACTTTTTGGTATGAAAAAATGGAATGATAAAACCTTGATATAGCAAAAAATCAAATGACATGAAAACAGGATCACAGCGTAAATACTGCAATGTGTAGAAACAATAAAGTCATTGACTATGTCTGTATTGATCAATATGTAATATTTCATGACTTTTGTAACATTAACGTAAAGTAATCTACCTTTGCCTTCAAGCTTGCCGAAAAGGGATTTCTTTTGTAGTGTAGCAGTGGTTTACTGTCGGTTAGAATTTTAAAGTTGGTGTTGTATAAATATGTTTTAAATGCGTGAACTGATTTATATATCGCGAATAATTCCAATTTTATAGCAGGATAATTTCTCTCTGAGTTTGATAGAGTTTTACTGTAATATGAAATAGGATGCAATTTGCCCTCATGATCTTGCAATAAAATACCAGAAATTGCTTGACCTGACGCATCTATGTTTAAAACAAACCGTTTATCCCAATCGGGTAATCTAACAAAAGGTTTAGTAAAAAATACATCCTGGAGTTGTTTGAATGCCTCTTGATGAGTGGGGGTCCATTGAAATGGAACATTTTTCTTAGTTAATTGAGTGAGACATTCTGTCAGTTCATCAAAACCAGGAATCAAAGATCTATAAAAACCACATAAACCAAGAAAGCGTCTTACTTGTTTATCAGTACGTGGTGGTTGAAAGCTAGTAATTTTTAAGATATTTGAAGTGATTGGCTGAATTTTGTTGTGAGAGATATTAAAACAAAGATTATCAATAGTTGATTTGAAGAAAACACATTTTTCTGGAGATAATGTGAGGTTGTATTTGATTAAAATGTCAAGTACAGAACGAATTTTGTTGTGCATTTCTTGAAGCGAGTGAGCCCCAATAACAATGTCGTCTTGATATGCGTATATGCCTGTTGTGCCACTAAGTTTAAGTTCATCAATTAACAAATCTACTAATGCTTGAAAAATACTTGCAGCTGTTTTTAAGCCAAAGACAAGTCTTCCATTGGCAAATGTGCCAAACGGCGTCGTAAATGTTAATACATCTTGCATTTCCTCAGGAAGTAAAATTTGCCAACAAGCTTTACAAAAATCAATGGTCGTGTAAAATGGATATTTTGAAATTTCATTTATCAAAGTAGGAATTTTTGGCAAAGGATACGTAGAATTTTCCAAAATAGTATTTAACAACCGTAGGTCCAAGGCCATTCTATATGAAGCTGGTTTATGTGGATTTGTTGGGTTTTGTTTCTTTTTTACAAGTACCATAGGTGATGACCATTGTGAAATATTCCTATGAATGAGTCCTGCTTCAATTAGTTCATTAAGTTCCTCTTTAATCATGCCTTGAATGGCATGAGGAATTTCAAAAGGCAAAGTTTTAATTGGGTTATGAGATCGAAAATTGAATGTGGGTATAACCCTATCAGTACAGCCAATTGTTTTCAGTGACTTAGAGAAAGCTGCAGATCTATCCAGAAGTGTTTCCAACAGTAGTTGTTTTTGATCAAAAGTTAAATGCTCTAACTTAAAGTCTGTTTCAGAATGTTCATCTTTTCTCCTTTTCAAAATATCCTCAGAAGGTGTAATAAGATTGCACATAGGTGTGTTATTGTTAGGACTTCCACAGATATTTTTATAATTTGCATTTTCACTTGTTTTTAACAGAAATGATGGGGTGGCTTCACCGAAAACCTGTCCTTTATTAAAGTAAATTGTCGTATTACCAAGATTACGTATAACTGTAGGAAAACATGAATTTTTGACCGAGTGTAATGCAGGGTGAATTTCAATATCATGCGAAGAAATAGTAGGCTGAAAGAAAATTTCCGAAATATTTTCCCTTGTGTCTTTTAGGCATAATTTAACAATGGATGATTCTTGCGGTTGTAAAATCATTTTTGACTGAAGTATGGCAGTATTATCAACGATTGTGTGACAATTGGTCATTTTAGGATAACAGTCTGGAGAAATAAATTTCGCCTGAAAATTATCAAACCTTGCACAACCATTCTTCGTGTCAATAATGACATTATTTTTTGATAAGAAATCATATCCCAAGATACCTGCAAATGTACTTTGCTTAAAATTCGCAACATAAAAAGGATTTTTAAAGTGGTGCTGGTCAATTTTAAAGGAAATTTCCGAACAACATGAAAATGAAAGTTGAGAATTAAGAGTGTGAATCATTACGTTTCAACATAGAAGTCGTGTTTTAGTATCACACTTAATGTCATTATATGCAGACATTGTCAGAAAAGAAACAGAACTACCGCTGTCAATTAGCATAACATAATAATTATTTCCAAATTGAACTTTTATTGTGGGTAAAAAGTTCTCATCATAAACATTGTTTATGCGCAAAATGTTTCTTTCATTCACATTCTGTGTTGCTCTCTCATTAATATTTTTATGATTACCACTCTCATAATTTTCAATATTCTGAACATTTTTAACCCTTTCACTACTGCATACATTTGTTTTATCAAAATTAGTGGCCTGTGGTCGAGAAGAGGTTGCTCCGCCACCATTTAGCAGCCCCTCCTGAAGTTTAAATTTTGTTGTGGTCGAAAATTTTGTGACGTCGAAGGTCCAAAATAATTGTGTGGCCTGAAAGTGTTCGGAGCACGAACAGAATTGAGAGGTCTGTATGTTGGCCTAAATGTGTGCTGAAATCCATTATTTTCGGGTCTGGTTGATCTAAAATTCTGTTGAGGACATCTCATATTTTGCTGTCTATAATTTTGACTGGCCCTATACGGAAAACCTTGTTGGAAATCTCTAGTTCTATTTTCTGAATTATTAATATCCCTAAAATGTCTTTTGAATTGAAAACATTGAGACATTGTGTGATTACGCTTCTGGCAAAAGCTACAAATTATGCTACCCTGCTGTGGAGACATATTTTGTGGTATAAAGTATTGCCCAGTATAATTAATTCCATAAGCTGGAACAGCTGAATCATTACCTTGATCATTTGTAGTGCCTGAATGTGTAGAAGTAATTTGCATGTTTTGCACCTTATTGCTTAAAATCTCAATTTGATTATTTAATTCCTCCAGTATTTTATTCTGACTATTTGATTCTTCCATTTGTGGAGAAGATGCAATATGCATTAAATTAAGACTTAGTTCACTCAACACTATTTTTTGCGCTTTTTCTACTAATGACGAAAAATTCTTTGTGTCCTCATGAATTAATATTTCTTTCATTTTTAACGGAAGTGCATTAAGTAACTGAATTGACTGAATCTGATTGAGTGCTGCAGAATCTTCTAGTAGATTATATGTTCTACTGGTCAAAACTTGTATGCGATGAGCTAAATTTCGAATTGATTCACCTGGCATGAGCTGAATGTTGTGAAGTTCTGCAGAATTTGACAGTGGGGTGGAATCATTTCTAAAAAATGCACGTAGTTGTGTGACGGCTTCGTCAAATGTGGTTACATTTTTGCATGTGGGATTCGAGGCATATCAAGATAAAGCGGAACCCGCTAATTTTGACTTCAAAAACAGAAAAGTAATTTCATCTGGCCATTTGTTAATTTGTTTAAGGTCTGTGATTTGTTGAATAAACCACTCCAATTTATCCGGTTCCCCATTAAAATTTTCAGTTTGAATACTAAAGGCAGTTTGCTGATCACCTGTATTTAAAGCCATGATTGGGTTGTAGGGAGTACCACGTCTAGTTGTTGGCGGTGAGAGAATCACAAAGTCCATGCATACATGACATCAAAAATTTAATCAAAATCCCTGCTGTTATTCAAAAAAAACCCATGAAAAAAAATACCCTTATTCACCTTACCAAACAGAATTTTCTATTAGCATATATATCTTACTTATTTCCAACCTTTCAAAAAAAATTTTTAAACAAGAATGTTGCATATCTATGTCAACAAAATATACCAAATAATTAAATATCAAAGTAAATGCACAAAATATCAAGATTAATAATACATAGAAAAATATTCAAATACATTTAATTTTTGTTCAAAATGGAACAATGTTGGACGACTGGTCACGGGCACCAATTGTTATAGGGCTTACTTCTGTTATATAGTTAATTTGATAATATACATAATATAATACCACATATACTCAAATTGTTATGGTGTTGCACCAATTGTTAAATGGTTTACTTGATAAATTGTTATATAAAAGCATAAATTGTTATGGGGTTTACTTGATGAATTTTTTTACTCAAACACATAAATTACTATTATCTATAATATAATATCATATATACCTAAATAGTTAAGTTGTTTACTTGATATTTAAACACATAAATTGTTAACCTGATATTATATAATATAATATATAAACACTTACATATATAAAACTGCAGTTCATTAGATTAAAAAAATTGCATTTTGCTAAATTAATTTATCCGTATATATTTCAAGTATCCTTTTTACTAAAAATAAAAAAACAAAGGAAATATAGCATGCATAAATATAAAAAAAAGGAAGAGTTAACACCGTCAGACATGAATGAAAAAAAAGAA
>BGPR01048624.1:0-11507 GCA_013235015.1 Araneus ventricosus
ATCTCCGATTTCTCCACACACACCCTCGCAGCAGGTTGTCTCACCCACTGACGCGCGCATTTTCTTTTCATTCATTCCACAAACTTATTTTCTTCCGGATCAGCGCGGAAGCAGAAGGCTAATCACAAACAAACTGTTCGAGAGAGCCTCTTCAAAAGAAGCCAGTCCTTCCGGTTGTTTCGGAGCAACCCCTTCTCCAGAAATTTGAATATCTTTTTTGTCGGCTGTCACAGCACCCTCGGAATATCGCATTCGAAAAAATATAAGCGCAGAGGTCGTCTGCGAATAAAAAAAGGAACTGTCTCATAGAGAGGGTTCATTTTTTTCTCCTTTCTCAAAACACTTCTATTCTATATTTTCGTTCGCTGCGTGGGGCGAGGGGTCGAAGAGGAAAAAGTTCTTTGCCGTCACCGCATTCCGGAAATGCAGCAAAGGGAGTGAGAGGTGAATGTGGAAAAAAGAAAGAGTTTGTTTGTTGGTTTGCGAGGGAAAAGGGTGACAGTCACTGGAACCGTATAGACCTTTTGTTTCGATGACCCCGGCCGGTCAATGCAGATTTTCAGATTAGCCAGGGAACTGTGTATTCCAAAAATACGCACCGTAAAGCTGTGGGTTTTGGAAAATATCGAATGGGTTGTCAGGTGCGATCAGCCTTTGAACCTGTGAGAGATTTTATGTCTTCTTATTCCGGTGAAATTATCAACTCAATTGTTTTTTTTAAATTTCTTTAAAATGGTGAAAAGAAAACGAAAGAAATTTAATATAACGATAAGATAGTCAGCAGAAGGATATGATTTGTATTTACATTCCCATTTTGTCCTGAAGTAGGGGTTCTTAGAAACATTTAAATTTTACATTTGCATGTCATATACCATGGAATTGCATGTGTGGGGATACAAAATGAAGAAGCAATAATTTACTCCAACTTTTTTTATTTCAACTGACTTCTAAAATAACACACTTCATTCTAAATTTTTATTTTCAACAACTACATTGAATTGCCATAATCAGGAAGGTAAATTTAAAGGAAGACAAAAAGAATAATACAAAATCGTCTGCAATTGACGCTAATTTTAATTTATTTAAAACAAAGATTATAGTATATGTAGAGATGACTTAATATAATCGTCTGCCAGAAAAAAACAAAAGGGAAAAAATGAATTAATAAAAAAAATTAATTTTGGAATATCAGGTGCAGGCAGACTATTACCCTATGAAAGCTTTTATGCTCACTTATTGTAGTGACATGATCAACGAAATTAAATTTTCTTTTTAAAAAGTAGTAAAAAGAAAGAGAAAAAAAATTAAGAAACGAAAATAGAGTCGCGAGAAGAATCGAATTTTTATTCACATCCTCATCTTGCCCCGAAGTCGGGACAGTGGCGTAGCGGCAGATGGGCAAGGTGGTATAGATACCCATGGTACCAGTCTTAGGGGGCGCCATGGGGACAAAACATTAGTGCGTTTGCATCACTTTTTAAAGCAAAATATCAAGAAGGGGCGAGAAAATAATATTGTGCTCCGGACCCCATTTACACTTTCTGATACACTGATGACAACTGGGGTGGGCGAAAAAATCATATTATGCCCCAGGCGCCAATTACCCTCGCTACGCCACTGAGTAAGGATACTTAAATAGATTTAAATTTGTACATTCTTTCTATGCATGTCTTCTAACGTGTAAATGGGTATCAGTTAAATATTGTAGAAAGCCTCAGGACTTAGGGGTAGAAACCGTAGCGCAATAAATTTGTCAAACTGAAATTTTAACGTTAGCAATCAAATCATAAAATTCCACAAACTAATATTTTTTAACTCAAGCAAATATTGACAAATATTCAAAATATCAGTAAAGTGTATAATAAAGCAGTTTATTAAATGATTATATGACGATATATATAAATCGATAAAAAATAAATACAGTTTGAATTTTTGTAGATTTTTGATCCGCTATGACCGAACAAAGACAAGCAATGTAAGTGCATACTATTAAAATAATTTTCGTTATAGGTATTCATTCTAAATAGGCGTTCACTGTAGGGCCGCAGAAATCAAGACTACGTCACATTCTGTTTATAAACTTGACGGATGGATGGTTCAAGTCTGCCACCCAAAATGATGAGTGAGAAAAATATTGACATCAAGTTTCACTCGGGGACCTCCTTCTTTCGCCTTCAAAGGAGTGAAACTCCTCCCTCTTTTACCTCACCATCCCCCCAAGCTGACTTTCGATAATAAAGTTAACTGAGGGACTCGGGGGTTATTAGTTCCGGCTGTCACCCTAAACACCGTTTGCTTTAGCCGGTAAAGGATTGCTTTTAAACCAGCTCTTGAAGCGTGTTTTTGACGCCCGTCAAATCTTCTTTAGCTTCTGGTCGTAGCAAAATAGAGGTCGCATCTATGTCTAATTTTAAACTGCCTTTCCTGTTGTGAGTTCTCGAAAACTTCAATAGTGAAATATTTCCACCTAGCAGCAGATGGATTTGGCATCTGTTGTTGTTTATCTTGTACTTTTTGCACAAAATGGGTACTATTTAAAAAGAAACTCGGTATTTCGAAATTTGAAAAACGTGGGATTCAAGTTGTATTGGACAACCATTCACAACTTCAGAAGATTGTTTAAAAAGAAACACGGATATTCCAATTAAGCTGATGAACAACATTAATATTTTTAGAAATTTAAAAAAGGAGTAGGATTTAAGCTATATTCGACGACTATTCACAGGGTTGTAGCACAAAGGCTGCATTGATCCAAAGGCACCTGAAAATGTATTGTACTGATTTTGCACTAAGTGACAGAAGTGACTATCATTCGATGTAGAACTCTGTTCTCCGAGACTGCTTGCTGTCCTGTTCTTGCTAAACTTACAATTTTGTCCTACTCTTGCTATGCTTGACTATACTGGCAGAAACCTATTCTGAAAAGGCGCCGATATACAATTGTAAAGAATCAGAAAACCAGTGATTTTTTTCTCCCTGATTATTTTATTTGTTGGGTGTTTTCGTTAGACCATAAGTGCACAAATTCCTAATTAAGGTTCTGATGAGGGGGAGGGCAATTACTCTAGTCCAGGGTGCTCAAATTGGTTAAGACGGACAAGGCCATTCGCAACTTTTGTAGATTATCGTGAGCTTTTAAACAGGACTGAATGCTGTTGCGTATTGGTGAAGCGAAGTGACGTCATTATGAGTACATCGTATTGTGATGAAGTGAAGTGACTATCGTTCTATGTAGAACTCTGTTCTGAGACTGCATGAAACGTTTTAGTGTTTTCTGTCCTCTGTGTGTGTGTGGTACATCTAACAAAGATGTTTATGTTGAATTTTCTCTACAATTCATTTCCACAGACCCATCCTAGAATCTACTGAGAGTGATTTTTTACACGTTTATACAAAAAAAAAATGCAACCCTATCTCAAAAAAACTTGTAAACTACTATGATATAAAATAATTCATAATATTAATGTGATAAACTTAAATCGTCGCTTAACAAGCAACACCACCTATCTTTTGATTTTTTTAACGATGACTTTAACTTTGATCTTTTAACTTGATTCTTTGACCATTTAGACTTTGACCTGACTTTCGACTTTTGATTCTTTTGACCTTTATTCTTTTATCTTTTGATTTTAACGATATTTTGACTTTATTCTTTTTGGACGATGATTTTAACTTTTGATTCTTTTCATGGACCCCGGATTCTTTAACGATTGGTTTTGACCCGGATTTTTTAACTTTATTTTTTTTTAACTTTTGATTTTTTATCTTTAGATTTTTCTGACTTTATTTTAACTTTGATTCTTTTTGACCTTTGATCTATTTTTTAACGATGATTTTGTTCCTGACTTTTATTTTGACCCTTTATTTTGACCCGGATTTGACGGATTTTTTATCTATTTATTCTTTGACGGATTTGACCGGATTCTTTGACCGGATTTTGAACGATATTTTGACCCTTTGATTTTAATCCCCGGATTTTAATTTTGATTTTTTGACCGGATTTTGACCCGGATTTTTTAACGATGATTTTTTTGACTTTTATTCTTTGACCCTGATTTTGACCGATGATTTGACCCGGATTTTATCTTTTATTCTTTTTTTGACCCTTTGATTTTTTTTGACCTTATTCTTTAACTTTATTTTGACCTGTTTTTTGACTTTATTCTTTTTTTAATCTATTTATTTTAACTTTATTCTTTTCTTTTAACTATTTGTATTCCTTTTAATCAACTTTTATCTTCCTTCTTTAACTCTTTATTCTTTTCTTTAACTTTTATTCCTTTTCTTTAACCTTTATTCCTCTTCTTTAACTCTTATTCCTTTTCTTTAACTAAACTATTTGTATCTTTTCTTTAACTCTTTTATTCTCCTTCTTTAACTCTTTATTCCTTTCTTTTAACTATTTTACCTCTTCTTTAACTCTTTTTTATTCCTTTCTTTAACTCTTTATTCCTTTCTTAATCCTTATTCCTTTTCTTTAACTCTTTATTCTTTTATTTTAGGTACTTTCTATATAGTTTTAGTTATATGAGATCCCATTTTGAAAACAATAAGAGGTCCATTTTGTCAGTGGCGTAAATAGGGTGGCGCCTGAGTTCACTAATGATTTTTCACCCCCTGTCATCATTGACTTCTAAACGACTTCGAGCATGGTATTTTTCGCCCTCATCAGGACATTTAAAAAAGTAACATAAACGCATCAACGTTTTATCGAGGTTACGTCATGAGAGTAAGTGACTCTGGAAATGCGATTTTTTTTATCCCATCCATTTCAGTGGCTTAACAAGCGTAAATGGCGCCAAGTGTATGGTGGCTTATTTTTTTTTTGCGGGACCCTCGCCATATATTTATTTTAAAAAATGCCATAAGCGCAGTAACGTTTTGACTCCATGACGCCCCTAAACCTGGTTCCCGGGCATCTATGCCCCTTTCCCCCGGTCGCTACGCCACTGAATTTTAAAGGTTGACTCGTCATTTGAACTGCGGTTCGATGACGGGGACGACACCTGAGCTGGCACCCTCTCCAAATTCTGCACCACAGGGCGGGGGCATATTTGGTCACTACATATGATTTAGTATGCAATAGGCCCATGCACGGCGAATCTTCAGGATCGGGTTTCGAACCTGAGTCCCCTGGCACTGAAGTTGAGACCTTACCAGTAGGCCATTGCGACCCCTTTTCAATATATAAACAAGAACGCGAGAAATACTCTCCTTTCTTACAGTTCTATAAGAAAGATGAGAAATTTGTTTTGCTGTCTGTTTATTTGATACTTTATGTTTATTTGATACTTTACTTATGTTATTTGATACTTTATTTTATGTATTATTTGATATTTTACTTTATGTTTATTTTGATACTAATTTTTATGTTTATTTGATACTTACTTTGTATTTATTTGATATTTTACTTGCGTTTATTTGATACTTTACTTTTATGTTTATTTGATACTTGCTGTTTGTTTTACAGAAGATAAAACAGCAGAGAATTGAAAACAGAGCAAGTGATATAATATATTTCGAATCAGTTGCTTCTCCCTGACCGGGATAAATGTTACTTATTATACATTTCCTTTTGTGACATTTTAATGCACTCAATCTTTAGCATTGCATCAACAACAGAGAAATTGGGCAATTAATCAAATGCGAATCCTTACTTTCTACCACTATAGAGCATATAATGATCTTGATTCTACTTTAAAACTGTTTATTTGTTTCGAGCTGAAAGCTGCGCATGGAAATTTTTAAGCAAACAAAAGTGAAATAGAAATGTTAAGATCTATATATTCGATTTCAGTAATCGAAAAGAACTTTGCATTACGACCATTTAATGAATATCTCATTATATTTCTAATGAATATATTTTGAAATAAATCCTCTTTAGTATTTGCGATATTTAGATATTTACAGACGCTTATTAAACTCAGTGAACTCCTGCTTCTAAATAGAGTTCAGGTCTTTACAGAAGATTGATATTATATTTTAAAGATCTTAACTACTATCTGCCGATGATTTTAGAATGATTTTTATCAAAAATAAAATGCAATTTAAGGATACTGCAAGATAAATGTCTAGTTCGTCTGCCCAATTTCGTTTTAAACTCAATGTGCATCCTAATGGGAGAAAAAAAGCATGTGTCACAGCATAGGATCAAAGTGTAATTAGATGTCAGATGACCTGGGTGTAGTGACGTTTGCGTAAGTGTCACTAAAAGTATGTCATTCGATATTCGTACGCTTCTCCTAATATATAAATATATATATAAACTAAAAAATATAACTTGTTATGTATGAGCATACAAAACAAAGTAAAACAAGACATATCAAAATGCAATTCATAAAATAAAATTCATTAATTAAACAAATAACCAAATCTAGAATAAATTGAAAATACTATATATACTAAGAGCAAAGATAAGTTTAAAACATTTAGATGCTAACATGTAAAGAACTCTGTTGTTATCAAAACTGTTGGAAAAAGGCAATCCTAGTATATGGAGTTTTCAACAATAAAATTAGTAGCTCTGCTTTGGAAGAGCATTAACCACGTTAAATCTATTTTGTTTGCCAAATCATCCCTTTTACTAAAGTTGTTGAAAACAGACAGGGTAATTTACTGCAAAAGAAAGAATTTAGAAATAAAAAATCATACACTCAACCCTAACAATAAAACATCACTATATGGAAAGTACTAAATTAAATATTAGTCGACGCTCTGCTTTTACGAACTTGTAGGGGAACACCAAATAGTTCGCAAATGAAAGTTCGTAAAATAGAAAAGCACCAAAAAATGTTGATTGAAGAATGAATACATACATTATTTATGTCTATTTTTATCAAACTGCCCTCCTCTTCATAGATGAAGAAGTATTTCAAGATTATTAATACTATTATGAATAGAAGTCTATGTATTTTTTTCAGCGTACAAGAAATAAATGCAATTTATGCACAAAAAATTATTTTATTACCCAGAAAAAAATACGTTATTATGCTTTGAAAACATTACATATGAAACATAGACTGTATTAATATTTAGATGAAAATGCATAGATGAAAACACAGATTAAAATTAGGAATGGAAATAATCACTTATCTTTGTTTTAAAATCACATTTTGGAAAATACATGTTTCCATTTTATCTATGCTTGGAAATCACTTCACAGTTATTATTCCCTTCAAAAAGTGCCTTAGCCCTGACACCCAACCACATGGGATGCAACCTTGAACTTTAGTTGCTATGCCCTCCCACCGAAAGAGGGGGGGGTTAAAAAGAACACATTCTTGAATGCACCTGTTGAGAGTTTAATTGACGTTGGCTCAGCGTTCCTATATTTAAAAAAAAATATTTGCAGAAGTATGAAAACTGAGTTCGCAAAAAAGAGATTTCATACTCTTGTAGTCTGTAACGTTGAGCTGAAAAATTACGTTACTTCTATGGGAGGTATTCGGGACCACTCGCTAGTTCGTAAAAATCCCAAGTGTTCGTTAAAAAAGTGAGGTTCGTAAAAACGAACGTATACTGTATATGTACTACAACAATATATTGCACTAAAAACAATAAATACATCATTCAATAAAATATCCATACATATTCATTAAGAATTATAGAATCAGTGTATCTACCAGTATTCCACAATATTATAATAACAATATAATGGAAACGTAGGTAACATTTTCTACGCTTCTCCTCATCCGAGATTAGCAAGCTGATTATTGGCTAAGACTGAATTGGCCAGCTACACGTTGACGTGCAACACGTGACCAGGCATGCACTCTATCAAAATCAACAAATTAACACAATTTATGAAAACGCTTTGTTTGGTAGGTCATGCAGTGGCGTAGGGATCTGAGGGCAAGGGGGGCATGGCATATGCCTTCGGCGTCGTCTTGGAGAACCAGAAGGACAAAACATTACTGCGTTTGTATCACTTTTAATGAAATATCACGAAGGGCAGAGAAAGATCAATCATTGTGCCCGAATCCCATTTACACTTTCAAAACAACTATGGCGATTAGACGAAGAAATCATTATGCCCTGGGCGCTAGCTACCCCTGCTACGCCACCACTGAGGTTATGGCGATCTAAGTATTTTAAGGATAATTTATTGATTATCTGACAGCATGCTGAAATTGCAATGGCCCCACGAAATTCCATTCTCTTGCCCGCTAGTGGTTCATAGTCTCCAACACTTGCTGATATGTATATTTTCATTCACGAACCCATTCTCTCACCGCTAGTGGCTCATAGTCTCCAACACTTGTTGATATGTATATTTTCATTCCATGAACCCATTCTCTTACTGATAGTAGTTCATAGTCTCCAACACTTGTTGATATGTATATTTTCATTCCAATGAACCCATTCACTCATCGCTAGTGGTTCATGGGTCTCCAACACTGCTGATATGTATATTTTCATTCCACGAACCCATACTTTCTTACCGCTAGTGGCCTTCATAGTCTCCAACACTTCGTTGATATGTATATTTTCATTCCACGAACCCATTCACTCATCAAGCAGTGGTTCATAGTCTCCAACACTTGTTGATATGTGTATATTTTCTCATTCCACGAACCCATTCTCTACCGGTAGTGGCTCAGAGTCTCCAACAACACTTGTTGATATGTATATTTTCATTCCACGAACCAATTCTCTACCGCTAGTGGCTCATAGTCTCCAACACTTGTTGATATGTATATTTTCATTCCACGAACCCATTTTCTTAGTGCTAGTGGTTCATAGTCTCCAACACTTGTTGATATGTATATTTTCATCTCCATGAACCCATTCTCTTACCGATAGTGGTTCATAGTCTCCAACACTTTTTTGATATGTATATTTTCATTCATGAACCCATTCTCTACCGGTAGTGGTCTATGCTATAGTCTCCAAATACTTCTGTTGATATGTATATTTTCATTCCACGAACCCATTCTCTCATCGCTAGTGGTTCATAGTCTCCAACACTTGTTGATATGTATTTTCATTCCACGAACCCATTCCTCTTTACCGGTAGTGGCTCAGAGTCTCCAACACTTGTTGATATGTGTTTTCATTCCACGAACCCATTCTCTTCATCGCTAGTGGTTCATAGTCTCTACCACTTGTTGATATGTATATTTTCATTCCACGAACCCATTTCTCTACCTATAGTGCCTGCGTTCCAAATACTTGTTGATATGTATATTTTCATTCCACAACCCATTCTCTCAACACCGCTAGTGGTTCATAGTCTCTAACATTTGTTGATATGTAATATTTTGTATTCTAACCAGGGTTCCAGCCTTTTATTTCTCGCGCACTTTGATTAATCTAATATTTTCGCGTACTCTTACTGCTATTCCTCTCCATCACCACCAACCATCCTGCCCATGCAGAGAAGTTTAATAAATGCGGTTATGGATTAGGGGGTACCAGAATAGACCCCTAGGTTACATTAAGAATCAAACATTCCTGAATTAATAACATTTGTAGGGACTTATTTTTATTTGACATTTTATTGCATTTTCACAATAATATTAGTTCAACGTACAAAAACAAATGAAATCAGTATATATATATATATATTAATACGTGAAGAAAAAAAAAACCTTGTACCCCTTTTAAGCACATTGAGCAATAATGGAGCAGTGTGAGACGGCATAGTTAAAGTTCGTATGGAGCATGGCAAGGCAAGATAAAATTTATGTATAAATTATGTATTACAAATACATTAAATTAAATTAAATTAAATTGAACAAACATTCATTGTTTATGTTCATACACTCCATTATATGCACGGCGGAGTGTGAGATTTGGCATAGTTAAAGTTCGAATGGAGAAGGAGTGCAGAAAGATAAAATTTATGTAAAAACATGTGTTACAAATAATATTAAATTAAATTGCAGGGATTCATTGTTTACGTTCATACACTCATTGGTGCACGGAGGAATGTGAGATTTTGGAATAGTTAAAGTTCGTATGGAGAAGGAGAAAGATAAAATTTGGTGTGTACAATATGTGTTACAAATACATTTAATTAAATAAAATAAAACATTCATTAGTTTACGTTCATATACACTGTAAAAATTAGCGGAGGGATGATTTGTAATTGATTTAATCCTTGCTGTAGAATCCACTCCAAGAGGGAGTTTATTTGATTATTTATTAAAAGAAAACCTTCGGAGGAAATACAAAAATGCGGGTGATTTAAATCTGTCAATGTCAAACACATTATGTGTTCAAACAGTCGCACAGAATAGAGATTGTCTCTAAGGGATTTATATATATGTATTATCAAAACATTGAATTAAATAAATAAAACATTCATTGTTTACGCGTTCATACTGAATGTCAAACACATAAAAAGTCTGTAGTCAAACAGTCACACTCTGAGTAGAGACACAAGCAAAGAATTTATACATAATAATATTCAAATAATTCGAAAATTAATGCATAATGACGTATTTGTACACGCCTGCAGCTGATGTAATAGAACGAAATTAAAAAAAATTATATGCGCAATGATTATAGTGTGGTATACTCTTTGACAAAAAAGAACCTCAATAACGTTCAAACTTAAAATTTAATGAATTACGGTCGAATTTCTCGACCGCTGGGTGACCACTAATAGTTGTAATAATTTGCATTAACTTATAAGGATAGCTAAAAATTACAATTTCGGTAACAATCAACTATTTAAATGGTGTAGTTATTAAATAGAAATTATCTTGAGTAAAGAAAAAATTCGGTAACTTTTTTTTTAATTCCTTGTGTTTTCTTTGTTTCCGACATTACCGACTTTGAGTTCGCGTGTACTCAACTATTCTCTTGCGTGACCTCGGGGTACACGTACCACAGGATGGGAACCTCTGTTCTAATCTAACACCTGAAGGGTTATGTGAAAAGGAAAAGTCTTACGTCAAAATGCCTGCTGATCATATTAAAGTTTAAATTGTTAGCTAAAGAAAATATAAACGCAGAAATCTCTCAGAGCACAAACGTCCTCTCTCCTGAGAGAAAATTGAAACTGTTGCGAAGCTTAAAATGTGAGCAAATGTGAATGCTGTAGTAAAACGCAAATGAACTAGAGTGTCGAAATATAGCAATTTTTTTAGAAAGTTGAATTCTTTGCTTGGCCAAAGAAATCGAATGAAAATACGCATATGCCTGAGCTCATCATAGTTTTGTTTTCTGTCTAGGTGTGTCATACATCAAAGATAAGAGTGTTGACTTTCTTATTAATTATTTATTCATCTGTTGAGTGATTTTACACAGCATAAAAAAAAATTATTCAAAATTGTAATTACTATGATATGTAAATATTCAGAATACATAGATATTTTAACAAACAAGTATCAGTAACGACATTTACCTTTGAATTAAAGAGGGGATAATTATCAAAGAATATTTCATAGTTTTTTTAACATTCCTATAACATAAGAGAAAAAACTATGAAATATTCTTTATTATTGGGTGAAAAATTCATTTAAATCTTCCTCTTGAAATTTCCAAAATTTGAGATAGTA